>JARFJB010000156.1:2277500-2280000 GCA_036346205.1 Vesta saturnalis
GTACACGCATACGCATAATATAACACAACATAATACACACGCATACGTACACGCACATGCATACGCATATTTAACAATACACGTACTACGCATACGTATAGCATACGCATACGACATACGTATCATCGATACATACGCATACGCATACATACTATAGCATACGCATACGCATACGCATACGTATATACTAGAACATACATACTTAACAACGCATATATACATACATGCATACGCATACTATAAATACATACTAAATAATATACATACTAATATACATATACATTATAATACAATAGACATCATAATATACACGCACACGCATAACGCATACGCATACGAAATATATACATGCATACGCATACATATAATAACGCATACGCATACGCATACTAAATCACGCATACACATACGCACATCATACATAACATCATACACAATATAAACATACGCATACTAATATACGCATAACGCATATATATATATACTCATTATTAATACGCATATGCATATGCATACATACTAAATGCAATTACATAACACGCATACGCATATATATATATCATACATACGCATACGCAAATAATATATACATACGCATAATACGCATACGTAATAATATAATGCATACGTATACGCATACGCATACATATACACATAATAAATACATACATAATACTATATACATCATATAATGCATACGCATACGTATACGCATACGTACACGCACACGCACACGCATACGCACAAACTATATAAACATACGCATACGCATACATACATAATACGCATACGCATACGCACATGCACATGCATATACATCACATGCATACATACGTACAATACGCATTACGCATACGCATACGCACATGCACACGCATACGATATATAACGCATACGCATATACACGCATATATATACTACTACGCAACTAATGTATAATACTACACTAACATACGCATACATACATACATACGCATACACATCATAAATACGCATAATAGCATAGCATCACATACGCATACAACGCATACGCATACGTAACGCATATAACGTACACGTACACGCATACAACTATTACGCATACGCATACGCATACGCATACGCATACGTACACGCACATACGCACACGTATACGCATACGCACACACGCACCGCATACATACGCACACGCATACGCATACGCACACGCATACGCACACGATACGTACATACGCACGCATGCATACGTATACGATACGCATACGCATACGACATGCATACGCGCATACGCAACGTACATGCATACGACATGCATACGATACGCATATACGCGCACATGCAACGTACGCATACGTACATGCATACGTACACATGCACATGCATGCATACGCATACGCATACGTACATGCATACGCACGTACACGCATACGTACATGCATACGTAATCGATACACGCATACGCATATAATCATACGCATATATACGTATACGCAATACGACGCGCACGCGCACGCGCAAACGTAAAACGCACGCGCACGCGCACGCGTACGCGCACGCGCACGCGCACGCGCACGCGCACACGCGCACGCGCACGCGCGCACGCGCACGCGCACGCGCACGCGCACGCGCACGCGCACGCACGCGCACGCGCACGCGCACGCGCACGCGCACGCGACGCCGCACGCGCACGCGCACGCACGCGCACCGCACGCGCACGCCGCGCGCACGCGCACCGCACGCCACGCACGCACCGCACGCACGCGCACGCACGCACGCGCACACGCCGCAACGCGCGCACGCACACGCACGCACACGCACGCAACGCACGCACCGCACGCACACGCACGCACACGCACGCAACGCACGCAACGCACGCACACGCACGACACGCACGACACGCACGCACACGCACGCACACGACGCACACGCACGCAACGCACGCACACGCACGCACACGACGCACACGCACGACGCACACGCACGCAACGCACGCACACGCACGCACGACGCACGCACGCACACGCACGCACCGCACGCCACGCACGCCACGCACGCACACGCACGCACACGCACGCACGCACACGCACGCACACGCACGCACACGCGCAACGCAGCACGCACGCACACGCACGCACACGCACGCACACGCAGCAACGCACGCACACGCACGCACACGCACGACACGCACGCACACGCACGCACGCGCACGCACACGACGCACGCACACGCACGCACACGCACGCAACGACGCACGCACACGCACGCACACGCACGCACACGCACGCACACGCACGCACACGCACGCACACGCACGCACGCACGCACGCACGCACACGCACGCACACGCAGCACACGCACGCACAGCACGCACGCACGCACACGCACGCCACGCACGCGCACGCCGCAACGCACCGCACAACGCACGCACACGCACGCACACGCACGCACACGCACCACACGCACCACACGCACGCACGCACACCACACGCACCCACACGCACCACACGCACCCACGCACCCA
>JARFJB010000156.1:2285000-2505000 GCA_036346205.1 Vesta saturnalis
TACAAAAGACCGAGTTTTCAATTTCAGGGACACAATACTTAGACATTCCCAACATAAATTTAAAATAAATCTGTGGGTGGTCATTTTGGGAATTAAAATTTTGGGCACCATTGAGTTACCTCAAAATTTAAATGATGCTCATTATTTAAACTTCTTGTCGGACCAACTTCCAGAAGTATTGCAAGATATCGATTTGTCGAAAAATGTGGCTTATGCGCGATGGTGCCCCCGCCCACTACTCTAGAAATGTCAGGAGATATTTAAATAATACTTTTCCTGCTAAGTGGATCGTTCCCGGACATGAAGCACCATAGGAATGGCCACCAAGAAGCCTCGATCTAAATCCTGTAGATTTTTTTCTATGGGGTAATGTAAAGGAGAAAGTATACAGTAGGCCAAAAACCAGTGAAAACTTTTTAAAACAAAGAATCGAGATTTTGTTTGCGGACTTAAAATAAAATGAGAGAAGTACACAGAAAGTACAAATTAACTTTGTCAAAAGGGTCAGAGCTTGTGTTCGTGTCGGTGGTTATTACGATTAAATAATGTGTATTTGATATTGCATTTAATAATTTTAATTACCCAACGGATGAAAGTAGAAATTAATTAAAAAACATGGCAAGGTTGATATCCGAAATGGTAGATGTGCAGTGGCAGTACCTTATATTAAATCATTTTTGTCGAGAACGGTGCATTATCGATTTTAAACTAGAATAACTTTTTTATGTATCATTAAACAAACTGTAACAAAAAATAATAGAAGTATATTTTTCCAAACTAAGCATTTAGACACATATTTATATAGAATTTCCGGCCTAACCTAACCTACCATATGAACTTAGCACCATAATTTAGAAACACCCTGTACATAGAAAACCCATATTGGTGACTTCTAATTACGGCTTTGCAAGTAAGTTACTTTAGCGCTTTTGGATAATTTGCATGCATCGGATGCATTTTTCTCGTAAACCGTTGGTCCTAGCGACTTCAATAAGGTATACCTTTCTGAAGCAGAAAAGATGGGATAACAAATTTTTCCAGTCGAAAATGGCATACAGCGTAAGACAAAAAAGTTAGGACCGATTCAAACAAGATGTAAACCTGTATGTGGCGCCCTCTATCAGTAATAAAAGAACTAAGGTCATATTTGAATTCTGATAAAAAGCCCCTGTATACAAAATTTTGTCCGCTTATTACATCATTGTAAAAAGATGTTAAAAAAAAACAAGAAAATAATTAAACTTCAACACCCTATATCTTTTAAACGAAGGCGTTGCGGACCTAAGTTCATGGGAACTTTTGTTCTTATTTTAGTGTCCTCTATCGCATGGCACTATGGAAGGCACTTTTTCTATGTTACCTGTATATATATATATATATATATATATATATATATATAATAATATTAGACATTTCTTTAGTTCTGTATTATAAGTGTTTTGTAACTGTGGTTTTATTAGTGGAGTTGATCGGCCTATTTCACAGTTTATGCTTTTGAGCGCGACGTTTCGGAAGCGGACTCTGCTTCCGTCATCAGGCTTAGTCCTGAGAAGGACTGTTTTCGCACTTGAGTCGAATTCATTTGTTATATCTAATTTTTCTCAAGCACTTGACTACTCTCAGATTCGAACTTGGTACCTTTCACTTACTAGTCTGACACCTTTACCGCTGAGCCACTGAGTAATCCAATATATATTTGTTAGAACTTATATATATATATATATATATATATATATATATATATATATTAAACTATTTTCGTGGTTGCGCAGAAGTTTATTGCGCTTGTTGCGCCGTAACCTCTTGCGCAGGTGTAGTGCGCTTCTCAGGACTAAGCCTGATGACGGAAGCAGAGTCCGCTTCCGAAACGTCGCGCTCAAAAAGCATAAACTGTGGAAATAGGCCGATCAACTCCACTAATTTCTTTAGTTGGTCCTAGTCGACCGTTAATGATGATAGCTTAGCTAGTGAAACGTGTAGTACGTGGGTGTATTTTGTTTTTTGTTTTTCCTGCCACAGTTCCAGTGCAAATTTTTTTAATATATTATTACTATTACTGCAATAAATACAGTTTCGCAAGGATGGCCAAATAATATAAATAACACTGTTACTCAAAAAAGTACAACCAAAGGAAATTCGGTATTTAATTAAAATATTCAAAATAAATTATTGACCTCCAACGAAAAAAGAGGGGTGTATCTGTGTGCTTGTCTGTGGCACAGGAGCTTTAAACGCATGAACTGTTTCGATTGTTTTTTCGTTGTTTCTATGGTGACTTAACCGAGAGTGTTCTTAGCTATGATTCAAGAAAATTTTTTAACCCCCGACGCAAAAAAAAGGGGTGCTATCTGTCGTAGCTCCTCAACGGATGAACCGATTTTAATTGTTTTTCTTTTGTTTGACGGGCGACTTAATCAAGAGTGTTCTTAGTTATGATTCAAGAATGTTTTTTTTACTTGTTAGAGGTATTTTTGTGTAGGGGGTTTTTAAAATTTCGTAAAATTTGTTTAAACTTTCATTTGCTTGATTAAAATTTGCTACTTGTAAACTGTTTGTGGTACCAGATGCTCATGATTCAATCGTTGGTACAGATTGGATAAGAGATAGATGCTAAGGTTGAATTTGTTTGCAAAGCAGGAATTAAAGAGAAAATGTAAAACGGATCTACATAAGGGAGCAGCCTCTGATCGTGTTGAACTGGAATTGAACCGGATAGACGGAGCTGATATTATTTCACCAGATACTTCAATTTATTGAGGTTCACCATTAAATGTAATTGCAAAACTTCATGTTGGAGTCAGAATATGTGTTGACTACAAGTGCGGTGTGAATGACCAGTTACTGATTGCAAATAAGATTTATTCCAAGCATCTGAAGGTTGTCGAACAAAGCAACGTTTTGCAAAAACCATAACGACACATCGTGGACCTTTCAAAATGCATCAATTGGGTTTTCGAATTAAAACGGTCCTATCGAATAAGCATGTGTTGAAGAACGAACGCCTGCTATAATTATTAATTATTTATTACGTAAAATGCCTAATTCTTGCATTCGTTCGTTGTAATAATAATATCGTATGTTGTGATAAGTGCAAAATGTACATACAAACATGTGCGGGGCTATCACTAATAGAAGTGCAATGTATCCAAGCAAAAGATAAGAAACTTGCTTCCAATTGTTTAATTTGCCGTGCTGTTAATTTAGCAATTAAGAAACCAAAAGAATTCGTAATTAAATTACGATTTGAAATTGAAGAAATGAAGCAGCAACAAAAAATAGACCATGACCATCACAATGATGAAGAAATTATTACAGAAATATCAGACCGTCAGAATCGTGAAAATAATATTGTGCTCTTTAATGGTGAAGAAACGACAATCAAAATATCGATAAAATAAAATCGGTTATTTCTCAACTATAGATAACAAAATTATTTCGCATAGATAAAAGGGTAGAAGGGGTAGCAAAATTTCGATATCTTCAGACCAGACTCTTATGGAACATAAGTACATGCAAGATTTAAGAGTTGAACTATCTCAGAGATTAGAACAAGGAGAAAAAGATTTAAAATCAAGTACATAAAAGGTGTTCCCAATATAATATTAAAACGCTAGAACCTACTTGATAATACTTCCATTAATTCTTTAGCGGTTAATTTATCAATACAACCATTTGTAAAAACGTTCGAATCTTCAGATCCAAAATAAAAGAAGTTTATTCTCAACTTTATCTCAGTGAATATGATTTAATATGCTTTGTCGCAACTGCACTTACTAATGACATTTCTGCCACAGAACTTTTTCCCGTGGATTACAAAATATTTAGATGCGAAAAGCGTTATGATTTAACGGGTCAAAAATGGGGTGGTGGAGCGTTAATTGCTGTGACAAATAATATTCACTGCGAACGTTTAAATGTCATCTAGAACAAATGTGTTATCTTCCGTGAATGTAGTACGTTGCAAATATAGTTTTACTTTTGGTGTATTACTCATTATTACAATTTATATTCCTCCTTCATCACCTCTTAGTGCTTACGAAATGCTTTTTGAGTTACTAGAACAAATAGAATTTGATCACAGTAAAATACTAGTCATAGGAGATTATAATATTGATATTACTGTAGATGATAGAAAATCTCTACATAATTTATTGAATTGTATAATTTAAGAGAACATAATTGCACCTTGAATATCAACAATAGTTGTTCAGATTTAGTACTTAGTAACACAATGTGTGACTTAAGTTATGATTGTGCACGACTAGTGGCTGAAGGAGCATACCATCCTTGTTTACATTTTTTTTCCATTTAACCATAAAACCACTACCTTGTTTTCCTAGTAATCAATTAAAGCGGCGCTATAATTTTAAGAAAGCTGATTATAGGAAATTATACAATCACACTGGTCTTTTCTTGTTAACATTCATGATGTGAATACTGCTAGTGTTAGATTTTACAATATTCTTTATTTAATCACACATTCCAATCGGTTTTAATAAATCGTCCCCATATCCAAAGTGATATACTAGTGAAATGATTAAAAACATTGAATTAAAGACTAAATGTTTAAAGAAGTATCATAAAAAAAAATTCCAATTAGATTTAACAGAATATAACAATTTAAGAAATATAGAAATTAAATATTTGTTGTTGAAAATTCGCTGAATAATCCTGAAGATTTTTGGAACTACATTAACTCCAAAAAAGTACACGTATTCCAGGTTGTGTCAACTAAATAATAATGTTTTTAATAATTCACAAGCTATTATAAATGCCTTTAATACCTATTTATTTACAAATATATTAAATGATTCCGTAAACATTAACAAGCCCAATATTTTAATTAAATACATCTCAGAACAAGACGTATCATATGCTATTGATAAATTAAAATTTAAAAACATTTCTGGTAAACTATTGTTTGCCGAAGCTGAATTTTTCTATATTAACGTTTAACTTCTAATCACTAAATTCTATAAGGGTAATGGACAATATGTTTTCTGTACTATCTGCTACACAACCTTATTGACTGTCCAGATCTAATAAGGTATATAATATTTCAAATACAACGTGTCTCTTTTCGAAATATAAAAAAAATTTATTATCCTATTCCTCAAGCAGAGATATTGTTTAGATCCCCCATCGTTACTATTTGTCACAACTTTAATTCCATTTAGCCATAATTGTGATATCAACCACTCCACTTCCATCACTCCTTTCCGCAGTTCTAATATAAGTCAATTTTTGTATCTATTTTTCTACATTAGACTTATTTTCATATATTATTATTTAATTTAATGCTTAGATAATGGTGCTATAATAGTAACAGTTCGTCTTGAAAAAACAGGAACAGTTGAGTAATACAAACGTAATTGTATAAACGCACTGTATGATAAATTTTGCCTACGTTTCGGGAATATCAACATGTTATTCCCTTCTTCAGAAATTTAAGTCTTAGAAGAAATTAAACATTGAGATTAGACAATAAAAAAAAAACAGTACGAATAAGTGCTTAAAGTAGATTATGTTAATACAGTAATATTAATAAAAATGGTTATATTTAATTAGTGACAACGGAATAAGTAAAATCCTTGATTTTTCTTGTTCGACATTTAGCAATAAATGTCAATTTTATTAAGAACTTGTTAACAATTGTGAATTATTAACACGCTCTTAATAAATAAATGTCAATTTTATTAAGAACGTGTTAACAATTGTGAATTGTTAACACGCTCTTAATAAAATTGACATTTATTGCTAAATTTTTAATTAATCATTTGTTATTTCGGATAATATGGGGTCTTAAGTATTCCATTGTTGCGGGCCACAACGTCGAACCAGAAAAATCAAGGATTTTACTTATTCCGTTGCCATTGATTAAATATATTATATTAACATAATCTTTTTTTTTTTTTATTGTCTAATCTCAATGTTTAATTTCTTCTAAGACTAAAATTTCTGAACAAGGGAACAATAACATGTTGATATTCCCGAAACGTACGTAAAATTTAAAATACAGTGTGTTTATACAATTACGTTTGTCTTACTCAACAGTAATACACCGGCACCTTTGGCCGCCATCTTGGATTTTGACGTCACAAGACCGCCCACGTGGGAGACCGCATTTTCAACCCCTATTTTTACTCGCTTACGTGTAGGACGTATTTTTCACCCTATTTTTACATCCACGTGAGACCGTGTTTTCAACCCTTTTATCCTATTTATTTTTACACACCCACTGTGAGACCGTATTTTCAACCCTTTCTTTTCGAAGGCTTTTCAACCCTAATTATTTTTACTGCGCAGTAAGAGTATTTTTCACCCTATTTTTAACATCCATGTGAGACCGTGTATTCAACCCTTTTATCTCTAATTTTACACACACTGTGAGACCGTATTTTCTATCTTTTCTTTTCGGAGGCTCTTTCAACCCTTATTTTCGCGCTAACTAGGGGACGTATTAGCCTTATTTTAGATTGGGTTTTTTCGACTTGGTTGTATTAGGTCTTTTGACCTAGGATTTTAAGGTTTCGGCTATACGTATTTGCCCTGGAGGTTGCAGTAAATGTTGGACTAAGATTATTATCGACCTATTGTTAATGGTAATTATTGGAAAACTTTTATAATATGTAATTATTGTTGAATTTCTTCGGATTTGAATGACAGTAAAATTTATTATAGAACTTATTTACTGCATAAAATCTCAGTGCTTAAAATTACAATTCCTATGAAACTTTTTTAAAGTTAATATCTAAGCAATATTGTTTCAAAAGCATATTAAGAACAGTTACCTGCTGAAAATTGTAATATCCATCCACCGTTAAAATGTTGTACTTAATTATAGAAACAATTATTTATAATAATAAAAATTAAATAAATAAAGGTTAAACAACTTCCATTTGATTAAAAACTTTCGAGCACTATTAACGATGATGGTATTTTTTAGAATCTTCAATAAATTTTAAGTGTAAACACCATTATTTCCATATGTAAATAAAACTAAGCAATCTTTATGATTTCAATTATTTACCTTTCAAACTTAAAAAAACGGTTTGAAATTCTAATGATTCTATACAAATGTTAAAAAAACATTTAATTTTGAATTACTGAATGTAATTCCATTTAAAAAATCGGTTTATTATAATTACCGTGATAAAACTTTTTAATAAAATTTAAAATGATACCAATATATATAATAATTTTTTAAAAACTAAATCATAACGATTTTAAAACCAATTGAATAAAAGAAAAACAATGGGGATTTTTAAAATCTTATTAAAATTAAACACTAGAATTTTATTTATCAGAAAAACAGGTTGGGTAGGGTTAAACAAAACCTGATACAATTATATTTAAACTTACTAAAATTCAATAAACGTTTAAAAATCATTCTGAAATTGCATCAACTAATTTTAAGAAATTTCATAGTATCAACGTTAGATTTCGAGTAACACCATCGTCTTTAACTTATAGTATTACATATAGCATGAACCACATTTGACCTATTTTACGGACTAGTTAGCCAAATTAATGTTTAACACGCATCTAATTACGCTCAACTCAATTTCAGAGTTTCACGTATTCACCCTTCAATTTCACTGTTTCAGACTGTATACGTTTCAATCTAAGATCTTCAACTGTTTACGTACACAAAACAATTACGCTGTTCATCATATTACTTTAGCATGTATTTCATACTAATACTCTGTAAAAAGCTATTAAAATAATCCAAGGACTGTAGCAAGTTCAATAATTTACGCAACACACAGTCTACATACAACAATGATCACACTTTGCACGAGGATCAAACAAACGTCACACACTCACGCAAGCTCGATGCACACACGCACGCAAGCTCGTACGCTCGCACGTACGCACGCACGCTCGCACGTACACACGCACGCAAACTCGGACGCACGCTCGCACGTAAGCTCGTACGCACGCACGCACGCACGCACGCACGCACACACACACACACGAGCGCGAAAACACGCAAACGCGACTAACACAAAAAACACGCACGAACACTCTAACACAAAAAATACTGACTTGTTAATAAACTATTACAACATAACCGTTCAAGATAATGATGAAAGCGATGACGTAATTGAGCTGAATGTATCTCACATGCAAGATGATGGTGATGGTTCACAGAAGAGAAAGAAGAGCGATGACATAGGGGTGCAGGGCAAATCTCAAAATCATGATGATGATGACGAATCACGGTTCAAGAAGAAGAAGAAAACCGATAAAGCATGTTATTAAATAATAATGATGTATTGTAGTTTATAATAATAATAATATATTTTCAAACGTTAAGCTTTCCTTCAATTTTGTTAATAAACTTGTTTTTTTTCCTAACGGTGCTCCACCGTCTTGATTCATGTTTGCAAGTTTACAAGTTGTTTCGCTTTAGCGTGTTTTCGTTTTGCATGTTTTTTGTGTTGGCGTGTTTTCGTTTGTGTTTTCGTATTTGCGTGTTTTCGTTTTTACGTATTTTCGCATTTGTATGTCTTTGCGTATTTTTTGTGTTAGAGTGTTTTCGTGGTAGCGTTTTTCGTTTGTATGTTTTTTTTTGTTAGCGCGTTTGCGTGTTTTTTTGTGTTAGTGTGTTTTTCGCGTTTGCGTGTTTTCGCGCTCTCTGTGTGTGTGTGTGTGTGTGTGTGTGTGTGTGTGTGTGTGTGTGGGTGTGTGGGTGTGTGTGTGTACGTGCGTGCGAGCGTACGTACGGCCGTGCGAGCGTACGTACGTGCGTGCGAGCGTGCGTACGTGCGAGCGTGCGTGCATGCGTGCGAGTTTGCGTGCGTGTGTACGTGCAAGCGTGCGTGCGAGCGTGCGTGCGTACGTGCGAGCGTACGAGCTTACGTGCGTGTGTGCATGCGAGCTTGCGTGCGTGTGTACGTGCGAGCGTGCGTGCGAGCGTGTTTTTCGTTTGATCCTCGTGCTAAAGCAGTGCTAGTCGATTGTATGTAGTTGTAGGCACTATTGTGTTGACTAAAAGCTATAATTGGAAACGTTGCTTGCTATACCCAGTCCTTGGAGTTATGTTTAATTAGCTTTTTTGACAGATGTATTTATTTATGATAAGATCAGGCATGCATGTAAAGTAATATAGATGAAACTAACTAGCTAATGTGTTTTGCTGCTACACGTATCACAGTATTGAAGATTCTGTTTATGTATTAGAAAACGTACTACAGTCTCGAAACAGAATGCAGATAAAAATTGAAGGAAGTGAATACGGTACAACTTCTGCGAACGAGCTGAAAGATTTGAAGCGTGTGCAGCATTTCCAGAGCCGTGTTGAAACCAGTTAATTTAGGGCTAACCTCATGTCCATGTAATAATAGTGTCTGATAAAATCTGTCAGGGTTATTAGCTGCTTTATAGTTTGTTACAATATAATCGTTCAACGTGAAGACGATGAGGTGTTTGTATCTCGAAATCTCGATAATGATAATACTCTCCATGAAATTTCATATAAAAATTAGATTAGGTCGCTCTTATTTCAGATTAGAAATTTTTAAAAACGTTTAGTTGACATTTTAGTACAAACTTAAATATAAATGATGAGATAATCAGGTTATTGTTTAACGCCTGTTACCCAACCATTCTATTCTGATAAATAAAAAGAGATTTTTAGTGCTTTAATTGTTTTAATCAAGAGCCGTGTAATAACAAAAATAATCCCATTGTTTTTCTTTTAATTCAGCATGTGTGTTTTTAAAAATCGTGTTATGATTTAGTATTTTTTAAAAAGAAATTATTTATATTATATTGGTAATCAATTTTAGACTATTATATTTAATAAAGTTATATAATTACACGGTAATTAGCTAAAGTAAACATGAACAGTGATTTCTTACTACATATTGTGGAATTTAAAACATGTAACTTTCCAAAACTCTTAATATGGTTTTTTATAAAACAATTTGTGTATCCGTATGTACTATAGGAATATTTTTCAAACCGATTTATTTTAAGAGAAAGGTAAATACGATTTGCAGTAAGTTCGATAAAGATAATAAGGTTTGTTTGTATATTTTACACTATAGGGAAATCAATAGGTAGTTTTACACAACCTAGAAAGTTGTTTTTTAGTTTGACACGCAGCACAAAAACAGTGACCATCACTCGTGAAGTAGTGCCTCAAAACGTTCTTTAAGTACAGAACTGGTAAGTGTGGTGTTAACCCTTTATTTATTTTACAGATTTTTAATTACAGTTATAAAACACATCTAAGCATTGAGTTTCTTTAAAAAATTAAGGCGTACAACATTTTAACGGTCGGATGGATATTACACATATTTCAATGCAGGTAACTATGTTTTTAATATGCGTTTTAGAAGACAATATTGCTGTTATGTAATTAATTAACTTATAAAAAAAATGTTTCATTAGGAATGTCAGTAATTTTTTATAGTTCACTGAGGATTTTTTAATTATGACATTTACAATAAAATAAGTGTTCTATAATTAAATTTTACTGTCATTCAAATTCCCCCACGCAAGATCAATCCTTAACACAGCTGCTATTTTACATCATTATTAGAAAATACGTTTTCTCCAATAGCATTTGACCATTTTAAAGCAATAGGATCGATAATAATCTTTATGGAATTTCCAACATTGTATGCGTGTGCAACCTCCAGGGTCACTATTCTTAATATAGCCAGAAGAACCTTAATACCATCAAAAATAACCCTAAGACCAACTCCAAGTCCAGACCTTACCCCAGATCCTACCCTAAGCTCCAACCCTAGCTCTACATACAGCCCCAGCCCCCAGTTCAGCCCCCGCCCCTAAATACAGCCCTAAGACCAGCCAAGATCAGCCGCCACCCCTAAATACAGTCCTCACGTTAGCAACCACAAAAAAGACCTAGCTGTCAAAAGGTCCTTAATACAACCATAAGGTTTGAAAAATAACCCCCAAAAGAAATCATAAAAATAAGGCTAATAAATACGGTCCTATACGTAAGCGAGTAAAAATAATTAGGGTTAAAAGGGCCTCCGAAAAGAAAAGGATAGAAAATACGATCTCACACGTAGGTGTGTGAAAATTAGAGATAAAAAATGGTTGAATACACGGTCTCACACGTGAATGTGTAAAAATAGGGGTGAAAAAATACGTTTTACACGTGCGCAAGTAAAAAATAATTAAGGTTGAAAAAGGGCCTACGAAAAGAAAAGGTTGAAAATACGGTCTCACACGTGGGTGTGTAAAAAATAAATAGGATAAAAGGGTTGAAAACACGGTCTCACACGTGGATGTGTAAAAATAGGGGTGAAAAAATACGTTCTGCACGTAAGCGAGTAAAAATAGGGGTTGAAAATGCGGTCTCCCACGTGGGCGGTCTTGTGACGTCAAAATCCAAGATGGCGGCCAAAGGTGCCGTACTACTCTCAACTGTTCCTGTTTTTTCAAGACGAACTGTTGTTACTATGATAACACTACTATCTAAGCATTAAATCAATCCTTATAGTTCATGAAACTTTTTTACAATAATTGTTATTATTTAGCGTCAAATCACACTGTATTGTAAGATTTGAGTTACACCACAAATTTTGTATTAATTTAAACTTACTGTCCCGTTAATGTTGTTGGACATTAAATCTTATTATTGTCATTATTATTATTATATCAAAGTTAATATCTACAAATACATTTAAAAAATGTTTTGTTCAGTAAATCACGAGGATTGACAATTAAAATTATTAGCGAAGTAAATTAACGATTTTTTCACATAGCGTTCATTTACGTTACTATTCGAGTATATGGGGTGATCATTGCATAAGTCAACTGAACTTCGTCTTGGGATTCGGCTGTTGATTTTTTCTCAAAGTTGGAATAAATACTGTGATTATTATTATTACCATAGTACGCAATGTCAAACGTTCTACAAGGTATAGATAAATTTGAAATATTATTAAAATCCGACCTACAAACATATTTTTATAACGAAAACAAAATACATTGTTTCGTTCTGTTTATTGCATGTAATAGATATTTATGTATTAAGGGCATAATCAGAAGATTATGGCTCGAGGGAATGTTAAAAGCCCGACGCGAAGTGGAGGGCTTTTATATTCCTGAGAGCCATAATCTACAATTAAGCCCGTGGTACATACAATGTTTTATTTTATTTTGCACCATGAAACTGGAACAAAATATTAAAAAGATTCAGTATTTTCGGCAAGTTTTTAAATGCAAATGCAGTGAAATAAAGTCGACAGTAGGCTAATTTGTTGTTACTAAGATACTGTGATATTGCTATTATATATCATGTCATGTGTTTGCTGTCAATCATGCTGCTTAGCATCAATGACATTTCCGTGCTATAAAGACCACATTACGCCCTCATTTGGAGGCATATAAAGAACATTATGGTGGCAAAATAAAATAAAATAATATTACAAATTCAAACTTCCATTACTTTGTAATTATTACAATGTAAAATGTAAATAATATAGTAGTACACACTTATTTGTAAGAAACATAAATAAGTTATATCAAAATTAAAGTAGCCAACTCCAAGAATAAACCAATACACTAATCAGTTGAAAAACTTTAATCATAAAAGTTCTATTACATAAACAGTCTTTGGTTTTGCTTTAAATTTAAAAAACACAAAATATAACAAAGCTGAATTCTCAAACATCATACGACGAGGTTAAAATAGAGGTTTCAACTTCAAAAATCAATTTAAACGATTGTAAGAAGGAACCGTACGAGGGTCAGGTGAATAGTTCTCGGACTGTCACAGAGATGGCGCTTCAATCAGGAAAAATGTACAGTGACTTTATACAGGACTGTGGCGACAATAGAATGTATCATCTTTCATTGGTGGTCTTAGGTCACGTGGTTTTAACCGCCATGTTATGTCAAATTTGATTGATCTTGTGTGAGCATTTTTATGTGTTTATTCAACTTTTGTGCCATTTTATTATTAAATTTCCTGAAGTAAGGGATATTAAGGTATAAATATAGACTCTCTGTGTGGATAATTAAAAATTCTTATGAAATTTGTTATTTTTCTACTGGTTTTCGCTCTAAATTCAATTTAATCGGTGAGTACCTACTTAATGTTTATTGTCATTGGTTCAAGTCTATTTATTATTTTTATGAATGTTGTTAAACATGTGGTTACAACAGAATATACTAATCAATAATCATTCTATAAAATTATTGTTGATAGGAAAACTAATCTGGGTTTCACGGCAGGCTCTAAAAAAATGACAGGCTATGCTTAGGTGAATTGTAGTAACTCTACATAAAAAGGATTTATTATGAAGCGATTCCCAAGAGATTCGGATAGAAGAAAGCATGGGTTAAAAAAACAAGAAGAGAAAATTGAACTCCTACAGATAGTTCATGTTTATATGTGGTATGTTTTAGACTCCTCTTTTAACACATTTCCTTTATTTCGCAAATTTTGCCCCTGAAATGTGGGAAAAACCCGTGAGGATGGTAGTCGGAAATTAAACAATAATGTCTATCATAGAATTTTTCCGTTTTCCAAACCAAAAAGTCACGAAAGTCTCCAGTTTCAAGAAACTTGCTGCCTCAAAAAGAAGGTAAATATTTATTAATTGGTGAAGGTATTTGTTTAGGTATTGTGATTTTTATGGTACATTTTGTACTTTAAATGAAATACCTATGTAGTTAAGTAACATTGATATTCATACTCTATTCTTTAAAACTCGAAACACAATTACTATTTATTCTACTAGATTTCATATAATATATTAAAATTAAAAAAGGAATATAAAAACATGAATTTCATATAAATTCCGTTGCACGTCATAAATTTATATAAGTAGTTCTAACGTTTTAGATTGCTGCTATCTCTTTTTTAATCATATTTTTAGGTACGAAACAGCAACATAAATAATTTGTTGGAAATAGCTAAATAAATTTTATCTACAACTGTCATGTAATGACACTGATTTGACACTAATTTAAATTTTGTAATGACGTATATTACCGCACTCGCGCGGTATTGAAATCATTACCGCACTAGTGTGGTAATGATGCGGAACTAATAGTTAATCAAAATTAATCATTTAATTAACAAAGTGAACCAATATAACATTAATAATGAACTCAATATAAAAAAAATTATGTGTTAAATATGTTTATAGTGCAATCTATACAATCGTACAATTTAATGCCAGATGGGGAAATGCCCGATGCCCGATAATTGCAAATATTAGTTTCCATATGTTTTGAAGTCGATGGTATATTTTCTTGGTTTTCTCCTAAGATTTTCATAGCAGTTTTTTTCTTATTTTCTACCGAAGTCTCAATATATCCTTCAGCGACAGAATTAGACTTCCAGCCGCCATGTCTTTTAATATTTAGAAGATCTGCACCAGATTCGGCTAAAATTGACGTTGAAGAACGCCGTAAACAATGCCCTGTATACTGATCTGGATGGGACAGTTCAAGAAATTCGGCAATTAATCTAGGGACACTACCAATAGTATTTATTCCAATAGGTTGTGTAGTACATTTTCCTGCTCTGTATCCAACAAAAAATCGTTGATGGCCACAACTTTTAGATCTTAATGTAGAGTATTTTCTTAGAATTGTAACTAAATTTACACCATCAATGTTCCCAGATGTAACAAAAAATTCTCGCGATATTTTTGTTTTGGTATTTGGAATGACAATTTGATAGCACAATCCTTGATATTTTACATTTTCTATCAATAAATTTGTCAACTCTTCTCTCCGACATGCACCAGCCAAACCAATAATTAGCACAACCTTAAAATATATATTTTACATTAATATTTATTTACATTTATACAAATATCTATTATATATTACCTTCATGCATAAAAATTTCTCATCTCCTGCATTTACAATAAATTTAGATATTTCTTCTTTCGAAAATACCTTAGATTTCTTAGGTTTGTACCCTTCTGATTTTCGTTTTAACAATGCTATCAAATTAATATATTTTTTGATATCGATATTTTGTTTAATAAGCAATTCTGTCCTCAACATCGAGTAGTAACACCAAAGAGAAGTAGGCTTCTGTAATATACCAGTAATGCTTTTTCGTTTGTAATATTTAAAATTTTCTTCTCTTGACACCATTTCTCATATTTGTCATAAGTTAAATAATATCTCTCACGTGATTTCTGTGGTACTAAATTTTCTATTACGCCTGTTGCTGCATTTTCAATATCTTGTGGAAGATCATCTTCATTGGAAGACATTATAATTGATAATATATGTACTTGTAATGGTTGTTTAACCGATATTAAGTCAGAATTTTTACAATTTTAAACGCCACTTTGACAGAAGTTGATTATTAATTCCGTTGCTATGGTTACAAAATACTCACATGTTACTTGTATTCTCAAATAGTCAATTTTAACGATATGCCGACAATTTTATTCAATATAATTTCGAAATTTCGGAGTTGTTGTTACATGACAGTTGTAGATAAAATATTGTACAATATTCGTGCGGGTTAATATACTTATGTGATTGCCCAACTCGTGCTGACGCACTCGTTGGGCAATTTTCACATGCGTATATTAATAATGTTCTTACCGCACTTAATCGTAAATATCTATTAGAACAATGTAGATACTAATACGCCTTTTTTAAACTGCTTATACCAACAGTGACTTTAACACTTGAAGGTTTACAAAATGAAGCAGAAATTGCAGTTCAACTTAAGAAATATGATTCTCAAAGAACAGGCAAAAACTAAAAAATATAAAAAACTTTTACGGAATGCTGAAAATAAAATAAAAGGTACTTATTGAGAAGAACGTGCACTCTTCTCGCAAACCACAGCTTCATCAAAATTTGCTTAACCAATTATTTAATAATGACCAAATCCTCGTCTTAAGAAAAAGGCACAATAAAAAATCAACCAAGTTCATGAAATAGTCAAATGAAACCTGACCGAAATCTTTAAAACTTAAATTCAGTTGTGGGAAAAGTGGGTATGAAGAATTGTTAAAGTAAGGATTCCCATTACCATCCATAAGGACACTTCAAAGAAGACTGCAATATTTAAAATTCGATTCGGGAATTCTTGACGAAGTGTTTCAATTTTTAAAAATAACAAAGTTGTGATCCACATGAACGGGACTGCGTTTTAGTTTTACATGAAATGGCAATCACTCCGGGGTCAACTTTTGACATATCTTTAAATAAATACTTTGGGGAAACAACTCTTCCTCAACATGCAGGCATAGCAACTCTTGTATTCGTTTTCATGCTTGGTAGTATTTCAACTCGATGGAAACAACTGGTGGCCTATTATTTTACTTGTACTGTAGTAAATGGTGCTGTATTTAATAAAATTATTGGAGAAATATTTCACAAAGTGAAAGTATTAAATTTAAACATCATAGGTATAACATAAGATATGGGAGCCTGCAATCGGCTCTATGGAGAAATTGGGGTATTGCAAGTCCTTCGAAGTAAGCAGTTAGTTTCAAACGCTGTTCAAGTAAAAAACAATTTAAAATTAATTTGCGTATCACAATATTTGACAAATGTTCAAAAAAGCAGCTATGACATTGATGACCGTGAATTTCTTTCAGGCGCTTTAGACTCCATACAAAATGTAACATATACTTACGACAGTGTTATGCTTCCTGTTAACATAGAAGAGCCAACATTTAATCTTAGTTATAATGAATTAAATTTTCTTTATAATGTGTGTGGATATATTGTTCAAAGTATTATTAGAACATCTAAAAGTTGTGCAAAATGTATTGATGCCGTGGGCGCTAGAACTACAATCTATTTTTCAAAATTTATCGTACTAAAAAGATTTAGGGAGCATTTACTCTTTTGTTGTAATGAAGTCACATTTTATTTCTTTTTAGAAATGGAAAGTATTTTTCAAAAAATTTTGCCATTGTATCACAACAACATATTGATTTAAAATAGTTTTTCATAAAGAAATTGTCTTGGCTAAATATGGACATATCAAATTGCCATCAACTAAAAAACAAAATGATTAAAAGGCTTATGGTTTTCAGATTAAAAATATCTTCTAAAAAATACAAAAGATCGTTGAACAAACTTGCAAGTAAAACTGTTGCTGGACTTTTATTGTAACTATAAGTATTTACAGTGCAGTTTATTCTGCAGTGATCATTTAATGAAGTCTATTTTGTAATATCTGCCTAATAAACACTATAAAATTAAAACTAGGTGCTTTATTCTATCCCACCTTAATATTCATAGATAGGTAAGTTCTGTCTACACTTATTATTTAAAATTACATGGCCAGGCAATAAAGTTAAAAGTTGATACGTATTCTGGAAAGAAACATCTTTATCCCTAATTTTTTTAAAAATAAGTTATTTTAAAAGTATACAGCAAATATCTGAATTTGACACATCATGGCGGGTGGGCGGGGCTTAGGCGCTATTGTCGCCATTGTCCTGTATAAAGTCACTGTAGAAAAATGTATGTTTCCTTTCCTGGGTGCACGTGTCATTAGTTCGTATGACAAGTTTCAACTTATTCTCTCAAATAGTTCGTTTACACGAATTTTTGCAGTAGACATCATCCGTGTTTTTCGTTAAAATGGATAACCTTGAATATCGTGCGGTCATAACATTCTTCATTTTGGATAGATTAACCCCTAAGGGAAATCATCCGAAGTTGACAAAAATTTACGGTGACTCGGCTCCTTCCATGTCAACCGTTAAAAAGTGGGCAGCTGAATTTAAACGTGGTTGCACATCCCTCGAAGACGACCCACGTAAAGGATGGCCAAAAACCGCAACCACACCAGAAAACATTGAAAAGATGCATAATATCGTGTTGGACGATAGGCGAGTAAAGGTGAGTGAGATAGCTGAGGCTGTGGGGATATCGGAAGAAAGGGTTTGAAACACAAAAAATTAGGGATGCGAAAGCTCTGCGCATTTGTGAATGCCAATCAAAACCAATGCGCAAACGATTTTCGCAGCAATCTTGGGACCGATTCAATAGGGATCCAAAACCGATTTTGTGCGGCGATTTGTCACTATGGATGAGACATGGTTCCATCACTATACGCCAGAAACGAAACAGCAGTCCAAGTAGTGCGTGGAAACCGGTAATTCAGCGCCAAAGAAAGCGAAATCGGTCGCATCTGCCAGAAAGGTCCTGTTAATTGATTGCCTTGCAAAAGCCAGAACAGTTACAGGCCAATATTACTTTAACCTTCTTGACCAGCTGGATGCCAAAATTCGCGAGAAGAGGCCTGACTTGAAGAATAAAAATCATCTGTCACCAGGACAACGCACCTGCACACAAGGGTGCCTTGGCGATGGGAGAACTGCGGGATTTGAGGTACGATTTGCTCGGTCATCCCCCCTATTCTTCTGCTTTGGCATCCTCGGACTTCCATCTGTTCCCAAAAGTTGAAGAAATTTGTTTCTGGGAAGAGCTTCGCATGCAATGAAGAAGTTGAAAGGGCCGTAGATGAATATTTTCACAACCTTCCAGACTCTCACTTTCGGGAAGGAATACTGATGTTGGAGAAACGCTGGACCAAGTGTGTTGAAGTCAAGTGAAGTCTTTCACTGCCAGGCCGAGAATTTTTCCCCTTACCCTGGTAAGTTTAACGCATACCTATAAAAACAAGTAAAATCTATAATCATAAATGTTAGACAAGATGAAGTTTCCCTGATATCCTTTAATCGCCTGTCCGACATACCACACGAACCATTGTTATAACGGGTTATCATAAAGTAAGGAATATATTTCAACTTATATATTTTTGACAAATGGATTACAAAAAGCACATGGAATCTAGCTGCTTAAATAATAGGATTTCTGATGTCAAACACTGGTTACCGCAATTTTAGTTTAGTTTAATTTATTAACGGGAAACCCCTATTAGAATTTAATATACCAGTCAATTATAACAACAAAAAAAAACAAGTAAAGTAATTACTGCAAAAAATAAGCAATATATTTAATTCATACTTAAAAGAATATGTACAACTAAATAAATCGAACCAATAGAAATTATTAAAAGCATTTGTTTGTATCGTCATACAATTTATTGGATTGTTTTTCGTATTTCCGACTTGTATGTTTTAATCCGAAATAGATTTTTATTTCTTCCTAACCTATCGTAGTTCGGAACAAACAAATTTAATTTCTCTAATAACATTGAACCACCGTTGTTGGGCGTGTTCTAAACACCAAATCTTTTAAATAACCCCACAGCCAGTAATCCGCTGGGTTAAATCCGGCGACCTTGGTGGCCATACATTTGCAAAATATCTGCTTATAACACGATCTTGAAAAACTCCAGTTAACAATTCCTTAACTGGTCGGTAAATATGCGGAGGTACTCCATCCTGCACAAAAAATCATGTTTTTAATTCCTTCGTACTCATTTTGTAGAAATGCATAATCCCTTAACATTTTCTGATATCGTTCACCAGTAACAGTTACAGATACGGCTTCCCCATTATGTATTTCATCGAAAAATTATGGACCAATGATGAAATTAGCTGTGAAACCGCACCAAACGGTGACTTTCTTTGCCATGAAGACCTTGCTAAACGAATTCATGTGGATTTTCTGATGACCATATTCGACAGTTTTGAGTATTTACTTCATTCACCATTAAGAGAGAAATGGGCCTCATCTGTCGATAAAATGCGGGATAACCATTCAGGTTCAATTGCCATCTGAGCCAGTGTTTGTAAAGAAGAATCGTACCTAAGAGCCAAATCTGCTTCTTTTAATTCAAACAGCAGTAGTTGCAGCTTATAGGGATTCGTAAAATTTTCCAAACCATCGGTATGGCATTGACAATCATTTTGATATCGCATTCACACTGCTAATTCTTAGCGGATTAATATTGGCTACGTTATGATTTTCCTGAAGAACTTCTGCAACTTGGGCATCACTCATGTTTGGTCTTCCTCATCTTGGAAGGTCAGATACAGACCCTGTTCTTTCAAATTTGCTAATCAAATTACGGTACTCCTTCATTTGGCATGAGCAGGGCCATGCCAAATGAAGGCGTACCGCAAACCCATTTTTGTACCAAATCATCGTAATCCAGCATTGTAATTTTTACCGCATTCATAATAACATTGCAGTAAACCAATTCCTCTTTGCAGATCCGTATTCAAATCGTTACAATTTTCTAAATTACGATACTTTCGTTTGACACTTGTATCAACAGTTGTCACGACAATCATTTGGTTTTCCATAGATGCACTAAAATACCATTATGTAAGCAACTAGATTCCATTTACTTTTTGTTATTAATTTGATTTGTTAAAAATATATAAGTTAAAATATATCCTTTACTTTATGATAACTCCATAAAAATCACAAGCTTTTTGCGAAAATTTTAGGAACATGAGAAAGTGAGTTGTGCGCATGCGCACACGTTACGCATGAATGCTACCAAGATGTATTGAAAAATTCCTAGCCTACTACAGACTCAAACAAAATTTGAAATTATTCAACATACTCTCTTCTTAATTGGATACATTTATTACAATGAACCTGCAACGCCCCTATACCTTTCAAAATAAATTTTTTTTTATCTTGCTCTGCAAACCAGGCCTCCACAGCTTCTACCACCACTTCGTTGGAAGAAAAGTTACGACCTTTTAGAGTTTTTTTCAGTTAAGGAAAGACATGATAGTCGGGCGGAGCCAGACCTGGTGAATAATAATCGTTCATTGATTCTAAACTCATGTTGGACATCCTGGTGAATAATAATTACTCCTTGGCAATCCCAAAAAACCGAAGCAAGAACTTTTCCAGCAGATTTTTGGACACGAAATTTCTTAGGCCTTCTGGAGAACCAGAGTGTCTCCATTCCATCGATTGCTGCTTTGTTTCTGGGTCGTAGAAATGTACCCATGTTCCATTCATAGTAACAACATGGCTTATGAAGTTTGCGTCTTTTTTCAAACCGAGCACAGATCGAACGCGATGCTTCTACCCCTTCTGAGGCACTGAATATTTCATATGAACGCGTCCATCATATAGTTCACGTCGATTTTGACATGAGAAAAATTTCTGCAAAATGGATCCCTAAATACCTGATGGTCAATATTGACGTGAACTATATGATGGACACGTTCATATGAAATATTCAGTGCCTCAGATATTCGTTTTAGCCCAATTCGACGGTCTGATAAAATCATGTCATGATCTGCAAGAGGTGAAAGAAGAAGAGGAAAGAAGACTCGAAGATAAAACAACTTTGGGTTTCGCAATCGCAGTAGCCGAGCTAACGCCCCGCCGGCGGTCAACGCTTTCGAACGTGTTGTCTGGGATCGCCGGGAAGCCACCGTTACCATGGTTTTCCTTCGTTACAAAAACTGGGTTACCTTCTACCGTGAACTGGAGCGGCAAGGGATCGACTTTATCCGTATCAAGGATATCATCAATAGATACAGCCTACAGCTTACTTTAATCAATGACCGAGACAAGCTGATGCGCTATATGGAAAAGCACGTTACTCCGTACCATACTTATCAGACAAAGAGTGAGCGTAAGGTGGTTCTTCGGAAAGCATCTGTAAAAACGTTTGCCCCGAAGTACGTAAGCGTGATATTTCTTGTTTTACGTTGAAGAAGCTAGGATCGCGGTTTTGTGGTCCCAGCTGTCAACACAAGAGGATGATCTGGTAGTTCAAGTACGTAGTTCACCTTTGTATCATCCAAGACTTAAGAGTCATTTTTTGGAAATTCATAATCCGGCATCGGCCAGTATCAACGGTGCCAAGGATTCGGTCATGCACAACGTTGGCAGCATGCTGTTTACAGGACATTGCCACTCCAGCGAGTGTACTAAACCTAGTACTGACCGGGATAAATGTGTGAAGTGTGCTGGCGACAAGACGAGAGACCTCTGTATCGTCTCACAATAGTTCATTCTATTGTATTACCGTACAATGATAGCACCTGTCACGTGTGGCTGAATTTGGCTTGGATTTTTTGAATACTATGTGTACGTACCGTAAATGTGAATTGGAAAAATAGTATCTTTCCGCGAATATTATTTTCGTTAACAGGAATTGGATTTGTTCGTGAGAATACAATTTGTTATCATTACTGTAAAGGATTTTATGAAACGTAATTATATTACGTGTTGTTGTAGTGGGATTGTTTTGTAAAAACTGCCGTCATAGGGGCTTATCGTGCTTGATAATATGAAAGTTGTAGCGCGATTAATTTGATTCTAGGTATTTGATAATCTAAATCGTGGTTTTATATGGCACATGTGTGGGTTCTGAGTAAATTTGCGTGGGATATGTCGAGTTGCATTTTAGTACGGAAAATTTTAATGGTGGCGGTTAAATATGACGTGATGAAGTGGGGAAAATGTTTTGTTTTTTTCATTATTGTTAGTTACCCTACGGAGTTGCTTGTGAGAGCTGGGATTGTGATGTGTAACAGTGTAGTGCGCGTAAGAATACCTATTAGCTACCCGGTGGTTATGTGAAGATATCGTTAAGGAAGTTACCTTTTCACTGCTTGTGGATTTATAGTTAGCGCCCGGGGAAATTTTTGTGATTGTGTTTCGTCAACTATTATTAACGTTCTCGTTCCCATTGAGAAGGGAAATGGTTTATCCTTAGTGTTTTCCTATTTTCTTGGATTATTTTTACGCTTTAAGGGGATAGATTGTTTTTTTTATATGATACCAGTCCAGAAGAACTTTTGCTTATCTATCTGGTTAAATGCTACGAACAGTAAGTGTGCTTTTGTTGGTTTTTGAGCTGTGGAGTACTAGCGTTTATTTATGTGCTAATATTTTTTATTCAAACTGTAGCGCTTTGATTAATGACTTTACCGATACCAATAAATGACATTCTTAATCACTCCTCACGCAGAAATATCCATCACACCCTCTTCCACTGACCTATCAGCAATACCCCTTATCTGTTACGTAAACTCTACTGCCTTGTGCATACATTGTGATGAATAAACTAATACGTTTTCCTCTTTATTTCAGATATCCGATATCAAACAACTAGATCAGCTGAGCGACAACAGGACAGATTCACTTCACATTACAAATATACAACTTCCATGCGAATATATATATATATATATATATATATATATATATATATATATCAGGTGGTCGTAAAGGAAGGAATAAATTCAATATCTCGTAAAGCACAATTTTTTTCAAAAATCGCTCGGACCCGTCGATTTTATATTTTTTCGGGGCATATTTTACGAAAAAAATTTTTTGTTTTTCAAATTGCAACCCAATATGTTTATTGCATTTTTGGATTACCCTTACAATTCTAAACATTTGTCATGTAACATGTGCTATACCTAAGTCCAAGCGTTTTGGAGTTATTCGCATTCAAAATTTAAAAATTGAAAAAAGATCATGAAGAAAACGAAAAATAAAATAATTTTTATAACGTTATAAAGATTCGTAAACTTAAAAATAATTTTATTTCAGCAAATGTTCGAAATGTCCTCCGTTAGTCAACTGACAATAGCCTAATCGATCTACAAATTCCTGCTGCACATTTCGAACCA
Organism: Vesta saturnalis; assembly: GCA_036346205.1. NCBI lineage: Eukaryota > Metazoa > Arthropoda > Insecta > Coleoptera > Lampyridae > Vesta > Vesta saturnalis. The sequence goes on from JARFJB010000156.1 coordinate 2,308,526, forward strand.
TTTCGCGCGTTAGTTGACTAACGGAGGACATTTCGAACATTTGCTGAAATAAAATTATTTTTAAGTTTACGAATCTTTGTTTTCGATATAATAAAACGTTATAAAAATTATTTTATTTTTCGTTTTCTTCATGATCTTTTTTCAATTTTTAAATTTTGGATGCGAATAACTGCAAAACGCTTGGACTTAGGTATAGCACATGCTACATGACAAATGTTTAGAATTGTAAGGGTAATCCAAAAATGCAATAAACATATTGGGTTGCAATTTGAAAAAAAAAATTTTTTAGCAAATCTTTTTTGAGACACCCTGTATAAAATTTTTTTTCGTAAAATATGCCCCGAAAAAATATAAAATCGACGGGTCCGAGCGATTTTTGAAAAAAATTGTGCTTTACGAGATATTGAATTTATTCCTTCCTTTACGACCACCGGTATATATATATATATATATATATATATATATATATATATAATAATAAATAATATAAATAATATAATAAATAATAAATAAATAATAAAATTTTTTTTAGCAAATCTTTTTTGAGACACCCTGTATAAAATTTTTTTTTCGTAAAATATGCCCCGAAAAAATATAAAATCGACGGGTCCGAGCGATTTTTGAAAAAAATTGTGCTTTACGAGATATTGAATTTATTCCTTCCTTTACGACCACCCGGTATATATATATATATATATATATATATATATATATATATATATATATATATATATATATTGTAATTTTGGTATAAAAGGGATGCATACCAAAATTACCTTAAATTTATACAGCCGTTAACAACAGAAGGTGAAAAATGTTTGTTTAAGTGCAATATCACAACGTTTGATTACCTCTGGCGAAGCGCGTATTCCAACAATAATAGAATCCAGCAAGAAACGTATTTATGACCTGCATATATCATTAGAAAAGGAATTTCTTCTCAACTAGAATATGGTAGTGAAAGTTCACAAAATATCCGAGAAGCAAATGAAGATGAATATTGTCTGAGAACAGTGGCGAAAATGATAAAGAAAGACACCAAAATATGAATGCCTAAACTGAAATCTCCGCCACCAACAGCTCAACGATTTCAAGAACATGTTAAACGTGCACACTACCAGGCACGTGTTAGGAAGGAAGTACCAAAAAAATATCCTCCTAACGTCGATATAACACATTGTGGTTGGATTAGGGATGAATGTTGTAAATTACTTAGTGCTAGGGCACTGCCACCTGGAATTGATGTAGCTCCTAAAGACCTTTTACAGATGATAAGTTGCAATTGTACTGCAGTCAGGGTGTGTGGTTCACGTTGTAAATGTGCAACTGCAAATCTTTCATGCACAAGATTCTGCAAATACTATGAAACTGAAGAATTATGTTTTAATCCACGAGCCAAGATGTCTACCGATAGTGAAAATGAAGATGATCCATCTGAAGTGATCGAGACCGCGACCGAAATGTGAGTGATTAAACCACATCATGGTGAGACCTGGGTGCTGATTCATATTCAAAACTATGAATGAGAATTTGCTAAGATATGCAGTTAACAAAAACACAAATGGAACCATTGTAATAGTATGAAGAACGCTTAATGAAGTAATGACGGACGTCATCAGGTACACTAAACCAATTTATATGAAATCCAGGTACCAAGAGCTTTCATTTGATACCAAACATGGACATAATTACTGGAAAATGATGAACATGGAAATAACAGGGGTGCGCATTACAGGAACTACACATTGATGACGTCATATGTTAAAACGCTCAAGGGTATGAACCATGTACCCATCATATTTGGGTTCAGGTGGAAAGGCCCCGGACTAAATGTGGGAACTGAAAAACTAAATTGACATGTACGAGCGTTTTCCGTAAAACCTGAAAACTACCAAATTATTAGGGGTAGTCCATATTTTTTCCACGCTGTACATTTCATGGATTTTAGATTCTTTATAACCAAGATACAAGGTGATTTACTTAATTTAGACATTCCTTTAATTCTAGATAACTTATGAAGCACACTATATTTTGTTATATTCACTACAAGTATTTTTTGTCTAATATGGGGCCGAACAGCGCATATAGACAGATTGAAATCTAAGTCCGAAGTAAAAACTAATAAATGCACTTCAAAACAACTATGTATCAGAATTTTGCAAATCTGATGGTGTATTGGAAACAAACAGAAAATATTAAATTATCTTAAACGTCTTCGGTTTCTCCGCGTACAGCTAAATAACAAAGGTTATTTCCGGAGCGTCCCCTACCTAGCCTTAACATATGTGCATTTCCCAATGAAACACCCTGCACAGTAAAGTATAAGGAAATGGGGGTCTATCTTTATTTAAGCGTGTGCCCATGCCATAATTATTTGCAAAAACGGTGGCAGTAATCCATATTCGTTAAAAATCAGATTAGTACATTAAGATTTTTGGTTACTAGAATACGAGACGCAGATATCTTAAACTTCTTAGTTTCGACTTCTTAGTTTCTTACAAGATTCGACTTATATGGTCTTAAGGTAAAACTTACACGTTTCGGGATCTTTCAAAACTTTCTATTTTGACAAGTCCATTATGCATTAAAATGAATATTTATTTTCAAAAATCCAAAATGTTCGTATAATTAATTAAATCAGATGCAAATAACACTACCGCACGATTGACGACAGAATTTGATACTAAGATAGCAATATAAGATAGTGCCGTAATTATTTTATTAAAAATTCAATCTCGACAGACTCAAACTGTTTAATTGTTTATTTTAACGACGAAAAAAAGCTAATGTCACGGAAGATATCTGTATAAATTTAAATAGTGAACAATAAAGTTAACATAAACCATCTGTTTCTCATTCAACCCTTAATTTTCTGATTTACAAATTCCCGTATGAAACGAAAGTGGAGTTCTATACATATTTTTGTAAAGTACCTACCCAAATTTATAGCGAAAGCTCACCAGGTGAGTTTAAAATTTAGGGGTTTCAAATAAACACAGAGGGTGAAACTTGATGTACACTTTATCCAGGTGGGTTTATACACACACAAAAAGTAAGCAAACCTGATACTTATATTTACTAAGTACATGGACTTTCAATTTTTAATCAACTGATACACTGTTAAAAGTATGGATATTTATCCCTCGGTTTCAGGTAGGTGAGATGAAATGAATAGTTTAATAGGGAATATAATGATATCCGGGTGAGAGAAGAGAAGTATTGTTGATGATAAACGCAGATGCTTGACAAATAAAACGGAAATGAGACGATGGGGTTGAGTTTTATCAAATCGCACTGAGGGTAATGACATTATTTCGGTTAATCATTGAAATTAGTCTGGTAGATAAGCTAACTAAAGAAATCGGAACGTCGACTTATTGTGGAGATCGTTTATGAAAATGCGAATTTAATTAAAGGTATGCGGTTATTGTGTGGGGTGTAATGTTTGCATGTTTATAACTGGAGCAGCAGACGCGTGTCCGGCAGCTGTCGACCAGACGTTGTATTCAGGAGGGTGCTGAGCTGCTCTATACCAAAGACTTCAGTTTAATCAACTTCGCAGTTTCCGTTTAGTTTGCGGCTGTAAATATATAAAAGTGTCTCATTACAAAAGCGTTCAATTATAAGTTCGTTGCCAAATGTTAAGAGTCCTTTTCACTTTATACAGACTTTAATTGTCGACTTATTCATCGGCTTCGGTTTAGTCTACAAAGGCCTAGCTATTAAAAAAGCACCTATTAAATTTAAACAAATTGCCAATTTGCTTCTCATTCAAATTTACTCTGATTTAAAACAGATTACACAAAACGCTTATAAGAATAGAATTCTAATTTAAAACAAATTACAAGATTTATTTATTCTCCGTTTAGGTTTGTGGTTTACAATACTCACAATAACATCGAAGTAATTTAATCAAAATTGTTAAGGGCCAATTGTCCCATACTTCAAATGTCAGTTCAGCTCAACTTTCGATCATCGTGGTTTACCGTCAGTGCTATCTCTGTTGCACTCGTGCTAGTTCAACTGAACGTAGGTAAACCCTTGATTGGTATCGCAAAAAAAAATCCCCTAGAATTTTGATGATTCGCTAGTGTCATTATTTGTATTAATTGATCTCGTATGTAACGGATAGTGGTTAGTTATTGCGAATAAGATGACATTGTGTTGGTGACCAAAAAGGGAAAATTTTTTGTGGCGTTTCGAAATTCAGTGTCAAGGAGGAAACTTATTGACAAATATAAGCAATTTATAGAATGTCGAAAGACTGTTTGAAGTACTAACAAATTGGCACAAATAACCGACGAATTTAATGCAATTTCTGGTCATACTTGAGTATGAGAACATGAAAAAAATCCACTCAACATTCCCCTACATACATGTACCAGAAAAGTACTAGCGGATTTATACAGGGGGGATACTCTAAATGGAATAAATTCTGTAACTCAAAGGGGTGAAGTCCGGGAGAAAAATCATGATAGGCATTCTTTATAATTGTTTCCAGCCCTCAATCTGGGGGTTACAGCTTCTCCATACATCCACCCCCGGGGGTGAAGCCACCTCTAACTTTTTTTTTCAAATATAAGGGTAGGTCAAGTGATACACCATGTAAAAGCTTGTATTAAGATAAATACAACGCAGTATTTATTTTCTCGGGTCATTTGAAAAATAAAGTGAAAAAACCTAAATGAACAACTTTCTCTGGCTCAATTGTATTTAATTTCGAAAATGAGAGAAATGTCGGTAGGTAAAAAACGTACCGTAGTGATAACATGCATTTATTATCGCAATACGCCAGGTCTTATCGTTGATGGAAAACGCTCTTAATCTTCTGTGTTTTAGTCTCGATTTTAGTTACCTGCTTGATTTGTTAGCGTCCACATTAGTAAATTACAATATTGTCTGTTCCTTATATTTTTCTTTGCTCGTTTATTTAAGTAAATAATACCTCTAGTGTAGTTTTCACATCTTCACATCGTAGTAAATTATTTAGCAGGGCTTTTTTAACGGAAGCTCTTGAGATATTAATGATGATCGAAGTTGCACTCATCCCGATTTACCGCGGCTTTCTCAAGGCACAATTAGCAAAATAGAAAGGCGCTATAAAGAATTGGGTCATGTCAGGAATATGCCAAGACAAAGAAGAGAAGCAGTTAACGAAAATACAAAGCTGAACGTTTTGTTGACTATTCAAGAAAACCCCATCATTTCGGCACGGCAATTAGCACGCGATAATCAGGTCAGTCATAGAACTGTTTTAAAGGTTTTAAAAACTGCAAAGATGCACCCTTACAAGATGCAAATGCTACAAGAATTAACTGATGAAGATCCAGACCGACGAATTGAGTTTTGTGAACGAATGATGGACTTCATTGACCATGGTCACATATAGTTGGAATGGATTCACTTTTCGGATGAATGTACTTTCTCTTTGCATGGTGAAGTGAATCCTCACAATTGTCGTTATTGGTCTGACCACAACCCCCATTGGATGCGTAAAACTCACAAGCAACATCCACAAAAATTAAACGTATGGCTGGGAGATCGAGTGGTGGGCCATTTTTTCTGAATGGTAATATTGGTGGGCATTTATATCTTTCTATGCTCACTGATGACCTGCTTTCATATTTAAGGGGTCTATTTCCAAATAATCCAAATGACTTGAATGAGAGAATTTGGTTTCAGCAAGATGGCGCTTCACCGCACTATGCATTGCCAGTACGAAGCTATTTAAATCAAATTTTTCCAAATAGATGGATTGGTCAAAGAGGTGCACTTGAATGGCCACCATGACTTGTATGGGGATATTTGAAGAGTAAGGTTTACGCTACATTACCGACCGACCTTCAGGATCTGAGGGACAGAATTACTGCAGAAATCAGAAGTAATCCACAAGACATGTTTCCAAACGTGAGAAATGGTTTTTATCGCCGATTGGGTCTTTAAAGTTATGAGAGTACCCCAAAAGAAAATATTTTTTGCAGAAAAGTCGTTAAATCGTAGTTTAGTTTAAGAAAGTTCCCAAATGAAACTTCCTTTGCTAAGAACGTGCGTCTATTTGTTTATTATTTTTGATTTTGATTTTTTTGTTCAACAAAATAATGTTTAAAATTATTTTTCAAATGCCCGAGAAAATAAATACTGCGTTCTATTCCTCTTAATACAAGCTTTCACACGGTGTATCACTTGACCTATCATTACATTTGAAAAAAAAATTTAGGGGTGGTTTCGCCCCGGGGGTGGATATATGGAGAAACTGTAACCTCCACATTGAGGGCTGGAAACAATTATAAAGAATGCCTATCATGATTTTTCTCCTGGACTTCACCTCTTTGACTTACAGAACTTATTCCACTCAGAGTATCCACCCGGTATAATTACAAAATAAAACTACGTACATGCAAAAAGAAACTGAAAGTTTTTGATTTCATATTATACATATCCTTCAACACTTTAATTCTACTCTAAAAGAAAAACTACAATAAGTTTCTTGAGGATCAATTTTTGTTTAATACATATTTTAATAGTATTTTAAGAAGCACCTTAAAATATTAATATAGGTAATATCCAAACCCCCTGTATTTAAAACAAAAAATTTAAAATACATTTCTTAAGTAGATTCTAATGTTCAACGCTTGTACAAATGTTTTAATAAGTACGCCATTTTAAAGTATAAATGTAAATTAAAATAAAATTTTAAACGGTTTGAAAAAATTAATTTCCTGTTCGGGGGTTAGAACTCTCCTTCCTTGCAGTACCAGTTCAATTACTTAACCATGTGGCCGTTTGGTACGTTTATGTTTAATGTATATTGTTAGCACATTATTAAATTGTTGCAGATTCTGTAATTTTTACCATTTTCGTTCATTTTTAGTTCAATAATCAAGTTGAAACTATGTATATATGCATTTTTCACGATTTTTATTGATGCTGTAGCATAACAATCGAAAATCTTAGCTAAAAAGTCTTAATTTATATAAAACAGTTTTTTTTATCTAAATACCGTTCCTGGTGCCCTAATTAGCTTGAAATTTCATATCTAATAGTTTTTCAGTGCTTTCATGTGTGTCAGAAGTTCCAAATTCATAGCGTCATTTTTATGACTTTTTTACTTGAAAAAAATTGAATACTGTGTAGGCTAACAGGTACTTCCGGTAGTCTTATATGTCTCAAAAGTGGATACGGATCTCTGATTTTGCCATACTAGCCATATGCCCAATTTCATAACTTCTGCTCAAACGGTTTGACTGCTATCGTGTTCACTCACACACGCGCATACAGAGACGACATACCAAAAATGGTAAAAATGGATTCAAGGACCCTCAAACCGTGAAGATCCCTCAAAATCTCAAAGTCGAATTTTTTTATGATGGCAATACCTGCCATTTACTATACTTCGTATAGTATTTTTAGTAAATGCTATACATTAGATAAGCAGGGCGATAGTACAATATTTCCATTAAACATACAGTGTTATGTGAATTAATATTATACTTGGCATTTATAACATCATCAATGTCTTTATAAATGTCATCATCACCGAATTCCTTCTCACGAAAACGACGGTAGTCAACCACTTGTCGTATGAATTTCTCATAGAAACACACTAGATTGTAAGATTCAAGAAATTCCAATCTATAGCTTATTATATCCCTCAAATCGAATAGTTCCTCTATGTTATGTGCGTTGAATGTACACGAACAACAGTTGTAGTTTTCTATCATAACAGTTTTCAAAATTCTCTCATATCCTTTAAGCAATTCCCAATTGTAATAAATACCGAGATTACTAGATAGAGATTCGTAATCTTGCTCATGTATTATATCCTCCTCGTTTACATGTGACCAATCAATTTGGCTTTCAATTTCTTGGGATCGAAGAAATTGTATTTCTACGTATGAATACCATCTTAAAAGTTCATTCCATTCCTTCACGTCTAATACCACGTTGTTGCCACATCTCATACGCACTACTGGTGCAAGGTTAAGGTGTGTACTGTATCCAATTTCAATATGCGTATCGTTCGATAGTTTATAGGAAGCACAATCGATTAAGTATTCATTAGCTGCCTGTTTATACACCTCAGCCCTATGTTGAAATGATGATGACCAGTCGGAATAACCTTCATCTTGTTTCTCTTCATTTTTGCTACTATTACTACTACTATTTTGACAGCATGAACAACAAAATGTTAAATTATTATTCATATTGTTATTACATGAGGTATCCAGGAGCGATTTTATTGCTTTTTTCATGACTTTACTTGTCCGCAACTGCACTACGACTAAACACTACGAAGTGAGCATGTTTACATATGGTTGTAGGAATGTTATATGATCCAGCAAAGGTATGTTAAGTACATCAAACTTCCCATAATATGTGTATTTACTTAAATCAATTTTTATCTGTATATTGTGGTAGTCTTATAAAAAATATTTTACTTGTTAGATGACCTAATCAGTCTGAACAATGCATCGTCTTTGTTCTCAGAATTTTAGAAGCTACGACTCAACAATGAATCGTCTTTGTTCTTTTACCCTGAAAATTGTAAGCATAGACTTTGAACCGTTGAACAATGCATCGTCTTTGTTCATGATTTCTCAGAATTTTAGAAGCTATGACTCATCCATAACAATAGATCGTCTTTGTTTTCTCATGTAACCTTGTAAGCATAGACTTTGAACCGTTAACAATGAGCCCTCTTTGTTCTTGATTTTTCTCAGAATTGAGATAACAATCTATTTTTATATCTGAACAATAGATCGTCTTTGTTCTCTCACGTGGCCTTGAAAATTGTAAGCATAGACTTTGAAGCGTTGGTAATGGATCGCCTTTGTTCTTGATTTCCTAGAATTTCAGAAGCTATGACTCAGCCAAAACAATGAATCGCCTTTGTTATCAGAGGTGTGACCTTGTAAGAATAGACTTTGAACAATGCATCGTCTTTGTTCTTGATTTCCTAGAATTTCAGAAGCTATGACTCAGCCAAAGCAATAGATCATCTTTGTTCTTTTACCTTGAAAATTGTAAGCATAGACTTTGAACAATGGACTCCCTTCTTGGCTTCCTGGAATTGAGATGTGGAATCTTGACCTAAACAATAGATCGCCTTTTTCGGGGGAAACGGTTGCGAAACAGCTACCTGTTTTTGGAAACGGCTACCTGTTTTTAGGAAACGGCTACCTGTTTAGGGGAACGGCCACCTGTTTAGAGGGTGTGGCATTGAAACATGCACCTCAGGGCTCTTGATTTCCTAGAATTGAGATGAATGGATCGTCTTTGTTATCAGAGGTGTGACCTTATAAGCATAAACTTTAAATCGTTGACAATGGATTGCCTTTGTTCTTGAAAGAGATGTATTTAGATAACAATATATTTCTAACTGAACAATGAATCGTCTTTGTTCATTTACCTTGAAAATTATAAGCATAGACTTTGTACAATACATCGTCTTTGTTCATGATTTCTCAGAATTGAGATAATAATTTATTTCTAACGGAAGAATGAATCGTCTTTATTCATTTCTCATGTGACCTTGAAAGCATAGACTTTGAACAATGGGCCCCCTTTGTTATTGATTTCCTAGAATTGAGATAACACTTTATTTTTATAACTCGACCAGAAGAATGAATCGCTTTTGTTCTTTTACCTTGAAAATTGTAAGCATAGACTTTGAAGCGTTTCTTGATTTCCTAGAATTGAGATAACAATCTATTTCTAACTGAACAATAGATGATAGTCTTTGTTCTTTCATGTGGCCTTGAAAGCATAGACTTTGAACAATGGGCCCCCTTCTTGATTTGAATAGGGCGTGGCCTTGAAACATGCTTAGACTTGCTTGAGGGCAATGACCTTCAGGACAATCAACAGTCTAGTAACTTTTCTACTGACCTTGAAGGACTCGTGCAAGCATGACCTTGAAGAGGCGGGGTTACCTAGCACGTGGCCTTGGCAGGAGTACAAACCACGTGACCTTGTCTTAGCAGCTACCCCTTGAAATAGGCAATGTTACCAACCTGTGACCTTGAAACGGGGAACGCGTACGTGCACGGTGAGTTAGGATCCCTATAGCTATACTACTCCGGAATGTACAAAGAGATAAGCAAAAGTTTGCCGAAGAAAAGAAGCAACTGGTACAGGCGGAGGACCATTTAAAGAAATTAAGTTTAATAATTAAATAAAGAGGCCTTTAAGGAAATTTTGGGCTATAGATAAAGAAGTTTTTAATCGACGTTTGATAGCGATGTGGGTAGTAAATTGTTATAAACAGCATTTTGCCATTTTCTTTATTAGATAATTTTTACAGATATGGAAGTAATCCATTTTGAAAAATCAGTGGAATTACTTACAAAATATGGTATAGACACACAAGCGACGAAAGAAAACGCTAAAGAAGAAACTAGGAAAGAAGAAAAGCGGACACAAGAAAATGAAGTTTGCGAATTTTCTACACCTACAGAACTGAATGCAGCATCTACAAAACACACTCAGCCCACTCGCCAGCCCCCCACATCACCCAGGTGCAGTAAATGGGATTCTTACACGCCCAAGATGTTGAAAAGTAAGAAGTCTTCTGTGTTAAAAGTGGAACTATCGATAAGTGAAGGTACGGCAATATTCTATAGATGTGCAAGTTTCTGCAATTGTAATTTTCGAGATAACGCTCAATGTGGTTTGGAAAATAAATTGCCTTCGTCAGCAGCTGCAAAAATTGATATATACAAAAGAAATCGTTTTTGAAAACACTTGCAAGAATCTTGAAAAATTAGAACATCAGGAACCAATGAAATGGGCTCTGGCAGAGCTCAAGATAGAGATTCGATTTTGCGTACTATTTGAAACCATATTGGAGAGAGTGCTACTCTTCATACTAATGCTTCGCAACATTTTTTTAGCTAGTCTAATTTTAAGCGATTCCTCGGCAACTTTCGTTGATGTCCAATTGTTTAATCTCAATAACTTCTTCTCCGTAGTTTGCCAATACTGATGCCGATGAAGAATGCAATGAATAACTCGGGATTAGGCAGGTTTCTTCTTTGGAATTTCACCAAAAACATTTTTCCCAACAACTTGCTTTGTACAATGTCCATTTGTACATGCCAGAAATAAACGAGTTTCGGTATTTGGTAAACGTGAGGAAACGGTTTTTTTTATAAATATCCAAAAAACTCGGCTATCTATAAAAATACTATACCTTCCATGGTAAAAACTGTCTGGACTTGTATCCGTGCGATTTTCTCTTCAAAAATCCAAACAAATGTCAGAAGTAAGCCAAGAGACTATTTTCGGAATAACATTCAAGCATATTCTTCCTTATTTTACACCATTTCTCGTAGAAAGCTTTTGACTTTTCCGGCAGGAGGACACAATTTTTCGCGTTTTCAACGGCTTCTTCAGTTTAGTTCACCTTATTTATGGAAAAACTACACCTAAACGTAAAATGAATTATCAATTTGTCATGTCTTTACTCGTTTTCATAATAACGCACTGTCTTAAAAGAGAAATGTATTTTTTTTTAAACAATTAACGTTATAATTCATTTTAAATATTCAATATATTAGTCGTGAATAAAATTTATAGCATTGAGAGCATAACTGGTTTTTATGGTCCTACGGTGCTTTCCTAGCCTTCGCGCCAGTATGCTCAGGCTTGAAATAGCGCCTCGGACCATAGAAGCCTCATTACATCCACCATACATAAATAACTGTTGTTTTTGCTTTTTTTAAATGTTCACATTTCTATATAAAAAAATTTCTTAGTTTGCGTATTAAATTGTAAATGTCCGCTTTTAAATTGTTGTGTAATTAACAAATTAAAAAATTAAAAACAAGCAAAAAATTTCATTTCTGAATTCTTTACAATATTACATTGAATCAAGAATTAAAATTTTCAATATACAGGGTGGGTGTCTACTGCGTGGACGGAGGATTGCTCCTTAACTATTAGAGATATCAAAACCAATTTTTGTGTGGTAATACACGATCATTGGACCTACATTCTAAAAATATTTAGGTATACACAGGGTGATTGACAAAAATATGCCAACCCAAACCTGTTTTTTTTAATGGAGCACCCTGTATATTTTTGCATTTTTTGGATTCACTGTTACATTTAGAATAAAAGTATAGAAATCTGTATCTGTATCACTAACCGTACTGAAGATATCGTCACTTTAGTACCAAAATAGAAATAACTTTGGAACCACGATGCGAGCGTTGTCACCACGATTTTGTAAATCTGTTTATATCGCCAACTATTAATAATAGTCTACTAAAAAAAAACAAACTGGAAAATTTTTCGAAAACATGTAAGACTATACAGAATGATTAACTTGCGCGAAATGTATTTTTTCTCAATTTTTTCTAATGCAACACCCTGTATATTTTTTCACATTTCGATTTCTCGTGAAAAGTAGATACTAATTGATAATAGGTTTCATACCCATAAGTCAGATATTGACGCTTTTAAGTAAAAATATTCTAAAATACAAATTTACTATGACAATAGAATTCAACAAAACAAATCAGGTAGGCTAGCCGCTCGTAATAAAGAGAAACAATTGCATGCATTGTTTTGACGTTTGTATAATCATTAAAATATTGTTCCATTAGTTTGTGTGTTTTTGGATTGTCGTTTTGTATTGTATTGTATATGATGAATTTTTCAGTGATTGGTCGATATGAGCTTAATTTACGGCGAAGTTTAAAGAAATTCTTTGCTGGCTGCTGGCTGACCCGTTTGTACTGTGAACGATACCCAGGGAGAAGACAGCCGCGTAAAGAATCGTTTGTGAATGTAGCTGAGAGATTTATAAATTCTGAAAGTGTGTGTTATCCCAAGCGCGCGAAAAGAAGCCCAAATGAAGAAATTGAGTTTCAAGATGTGGCATCTCTTATATAAAATCCGCAAATTAGTACCAGAGAGCTAAGTACACATTTAGATCTAAATAGAAATACAGTTCGCAGCTTTATTAAAAAAAAACAAGTTGCTGGAGAAAGATATTTACAGTTTTTGGAAAATGATTTACCCGAGCTTTTGGAAAATATTGAGGTAGATAATATTGGTACGATGTGGTTTCAACTGGATGGCGCCCCTCCACACTATGCAATCAACGTTAGGCAATATCTCGATATAAATTATCCCATGCGGTGGTGTGCAAAACTGGCCAGCCAGATCACCGGATCTTACGCCCCTGATTTCTTCCATTGGGGCTACGTTAAAGAAAAAGTTTACCAACACCCTCCCACCACAAGCGAAGATATGAAAAATAGAATTAGAACTGCGTTTCAATCCATTTCGCCTCTAATGTTGTTGCGAGCGAATCTTTCGTTTACCGAGCGTATTGCAAAGTGTCTAGCTAGGCTTATTCCACTTATTTTTAGGTGTAGAGAATTCTTTTAATTGTTTAGTTATTAATTAAGTTTTCCTATCAGTTAAAGAATTTATTTGCCATTCGTATTTTCTTATTTGCTATGGATTTGGTTTTATTTGTTCTTCTGTATGTCAATATTTTCAAATAAAGTGTCAATACCTCAAGAAGGGCTATGAAACCTATGATCAACTAGAATCTACTTTTCACGGGGAATCGAAATGTGAAAAAACATCCAGGGCGTTGCATTTGAAAAAATTGAGAAAAATTACATTTCGCGTAAGTTAATCATCTGTATAGGTTTACATGTTTTCAAAAAAATTCCCAGTTTGTTTGTTAGTAGACTATTATTAATAGTCGATGGTGTAAACAGATTTATAAAATCGTGGTAACAACGGTCGCATCGTGGTTCCAATGTTAACTCTATTTTGGTACTAAAGTGACGAAATATTCAAAACAGTTAGTGATACCGATACAAATTTCTATACTTTTATTTTAAATGTAACAGTGAATCCAAAAATGCAAAAATATACAGGGTGTTCCATTAAAAAACAGCTTTGGGTTGGCATATTTTTGTCAATCACGCTGTAAAATATTTTTAGAATGTAGGTCCAATCATCGTGTATATTACCACACCAAAATTGGTTTTGATATCTCTAATAGTTAAGAAGAAATCCTCCGTCCACGCAGTAGACATCCACCCTGTATTTGAAAAATATTCTTGAATTAAAGAATTCCTTGTTGCTTGATTAACATCATGATTTAATCTTTGATTTATTACATCCGCAGTAACATTGTTGTTTCAACAGCCCTCTGCAATTCATCGCTTACGATAAAATCATCATCGTCTTTGAAAAGAATGGCAATATTATGCAGTGCTGCACAATTAATTCATATCAATTCTGAGACGAAATGATTGAATAGGAAATCTAAATAGCACCAAATCGTCTTTGGATGGCGTTTCTCGTCCTGATTTGTGCTTGATTATACAAGTTGTCCGCTTAAGTATGAGTATTCCGCAATGGTGTTACAAGGTAGTTTGTTGCAACGTAAACTGCATCGCAACAAGTAATCCATCATCATACGTAGATATTCATTTCAAAGTTAGTCCTCAGTCTAAAGTTTCTAAAACTGGTAGAATCGTGTGCAGATTCTGGCCATCTATTAACAATATCTAAAATTCTTAATGTGGAATCACACTCAGCTTACGCATCTGAAAAAAATTCTTCCATTTCTGACATTCTCTGCTTCATTACCACCTGGGGAGGAAATTTTAGTGTGGGTGCAATCAGCGGCACCAATACATCTTAGAAACCGGTTTATATTTAAAAAAAACCTTGCATAACTAACCGTCTTTCTTCTTCATTTGCAGTCATACATATAATAAGAATGTAATGATGCACTTGAAGATGCTACTCTTCCAATTGCAAGGCGTACAGTCAGTACATCCACACCATTTACCTCTCCAATTAGTTTCATCATTAATCCAGTGGCCAGAAATCGTAATGTTATTAAAACCATTTTTTCTACAACAAGAATTATTGAAAAGTGTCGTGTTACTACGAAAAGTGACTGGATTACTACAATTTACACAAACCTTACATATTAGGTGAGTTGATCAGCCTATTTTCACAGTTTTCGCTTTTGAAGCGCAACGTTTCGGAAGCGAATTCTTCGTAGTTTCCCCCACGGACACCCTGTATAATATATATATATATATATATATATATATATATATATATATATATACAGAGTGGACCAAAAGTCTGGAAACGCCCAATTATCTCGTAAATTGTTAGTCCGAATTGTACAAAATTAGGGATAAGCCTATTTTGGGATACGGAGATTCCAGATTTGATATTTGCAATGTTGCCAGATTTGCCGCTTCTCTGATATTATTAGTCACTTTGGTTTTTTAAATACTTCACCCTGTATATGCAGTCATTGTCGGAATCTTCTCTTCAATACGAGTTCAACCATATGTAACACTTATGATTTTATGTAGTCTAGAAGTCTTAAATACATAAAACAGAAGTCCGGCAACGCCTAATTGTCTCAATAAATTTTTTAATACAAACTATTTTCAACTACATTAAAACGTAACAGTAGAAAGATTACAACATTTTT
This sequence comes from Vesta saturnalis, assembly GCA_036346205.1. NCBI lineage: Eukaryota > Metazoa > Arthropoda > Insecta > Coleoptera > Lampyridae > Vesta > Vesta saturnalis. The sequence continues at coordinate 2,324,019 of JARFJB010000156.1, forward strand.
AACACAATGATTACTTAATCAAGTGTTCAAAATCTGCTCCACAGCACCCTAATCAATGGTAGAATGCGTCTACCACATTTCTCCATGATTCTCTAGAAATTAGCCGAGATTCATCGATTATTCATTGCCTTAACTCTGTTGCTTTAGTTTTGTAAACTGAATATTTCAAGCATCTCCAATAAAAATAATCTTTAGGATTGAAATCAGGTGAACGTGGAGGCCATTCGGTACTACCTCGTCTACCAATCTATCGTCCGGAAAATATCTCATCTAAATAACGCCGAACATTTACACCAAAATGAACTGGAGCTCCATCTTGCTGAAACCATATCTGATTAAAATTGGCTCAGTGTAGGAACAATTTCATTTCTAAGTAGCATTTCGTACTTATCTGACTTTAAATTTCCTTCGATAAAGAACGGCCCAATTAACTGAGTACCCACTATACTTGACCATACATTTAATTTTTGTGGTCTTTGAGTATGGTTTTCACGCATCCAGTGTGGATTTACGTCACTCCAGTACCTTAAATTATGTCGATTTACACTCCCACACAGTGTCAAGGTTGCTTCGTCGGAACAACATATGTTGTTAACGAAATTTCCGCATTTTCAATTTTATCCATCATTACCTTAGTAAACTCTAATCTACGGTCGAAGTCATCTTCACTTAATTCTTGCAATATATGAATTTTGTATGGTTGAAATTGATTCTTATGTAATACACGTAAACCTGAAGAATGACCTATATCATGTAACTGTGCAACCCTGTGTGAGGATGTATGTGAATCTTCAACGAAACTCTGCATTGCATCTAAAGTTTTGTTGTCATTTATAACTGTTTCTGGTCTACCTGATCGGTATCTATCTTTTACTCTTCCAGAGTCCTCAAAGTGCTTTACAGTTTTTGTACCGTCGCCTTATAGACAGGAGAACGGTTTGAGAAAGTATCATTGAACAAATTGGCTACTTTACTATAAGATCTTTTTCTGGCGCCATACCCTCTCATTATTACAATAGTAATTTCTTCTTTTTCATTAACAACCATTTTAGAGAAACAATTTACTTTGCAGAACTTTTCAAAACACATCAAACCACTGTCAGTTTTATTTAATAATGTAAATGGTGAACAAATGTCAAAATCACAGCATTCTATATTTAAACATTTAAATTTATTCAAATGTACATATTTTACACTATTTTATGCATTTAAGACCTTCTAGACTACATAAAATCATAAGTGTTACATATGGTTGAAGTCGTATTGAAGAGGATATTCCAATAATGACTGCATATACAGGGTAATTTACTTAAAAAACCAAAGTGACTAATAATATCAGAGTATGTATGTATGTGTGTGTATATATATATATATATATATATATATATATATATATATATATATATATATATATATCACTTTTGAGTGGTCTACTGCTCTCTATAATATCATATATATCATCTGCCGCAGTCGCATGGTAGATTGTATACACATTTCTTGGAATTCTGATCTTCATTGAAGGTAATGCGTATCTTGTATTTGCTGCTTATCCTTCGTATTTTATCCGAGGTACCTGGTATATATGCTATTATCGCTGTGTATTTAAGTTCTTCTTTTTCGGTTACTATTTCTCTGCTTAGGTTGTGTTAGATCGAGCTAGACATTTTTTTAAGTGTTTTAGCGATATTTCCTTTGCTTTCTTCAAGTCGTCTTGTTTCGAGCATATTGTTTCAGCTCTATCGTACAAGCACGTTGCCACGCCTAACTTCAAGCTTTTGTGCGTTTCCTGTATACACTTGTCGTGAAAGTGTCGTCTTTCTTTTCCCATTCCACTGCGAAAACTGTAGAAATAGGCCGATCAACTACCACTACCACTGTTACAAAACACTTATAGTACAGAAATCTTACATACTTACGTATCTGTGTTAGATGTAATGTTTTGTACAATTCTATTAACCATATCGAACAGCTGGTTTTGATGACCTATAACGTTTTCTAAATTCTGCGTCATTCCATTTTACAAAATCATCTGACCTTTCCCGGTCTATTTTCCTTCGTCTAGCCTTCCTATACTCAAGTAAAAACCAATAACAATCTGCAAAGTATGACTATTCCATACGAGACCTACCAGCTCCACCGTTTCTAAAAATCTTCATCTGTTAATCCATTTAACACCTCGCGCAAGGTCATAATTCTTTACAAACTGAGAAAATTAGAACAATTTTCACAAGGAATCTTTTTAGGTTGTGAATGTTGGGATTTCGACTTGAGCCGCTAAGAACGAGCTGCATCGACCGTTCAAGTTGATAGCACTTTTAACTGCTACCACAAGATTGGTGCAACGAAATTTTGCCGGTGATCTCGGATCAAGGCTGACGCGCTGGTGAACATATTTGGAACACAGTTTTATTGACGATCAAACTGCCAATTAGTATTCGATAATTAATTTCTGATAGGATATGACTATTTATACAAATGGTAGCGAATGAATATATTGAAGTACATACAGAATATTATTCCTTCGCAGATGTACAATTGATTGGTTTGTTGTTCCAACCAATTTTGATGGTGTATTGTGCACACTTACTATTGTGAAACGTATGAATAAAGATGTCAACTTTTATAGCTATCATTAGTTAAATTCGCTCAATGATATAAGAGGTTATACGAAATATTCACACCGTTTGCTAGATGCCCAGTTTGACGCCTGTTACTTCGACCTAATTTTGTGATGATTGGTCATGAGTATAGAGTAGTGAAATCCATATTTAGCAGTTGATCGAAAAATGTTGTCCAGATTGATCTTTGACCTGGTAGGGGTTATTCGAACGAGCCAATATAGTAGGTGTACATCTTTAAAGGGTATAAATCAATTAGCGAAAACAAATTTAGAAAAGTTTGAACTGCTTATCCTGTAATGACGAGCACGGATATTTTGAGTTCAATTTTTGTAAATAAGTCATGTGTTGGGATCAGCGAAATACAAAATTTAAAACCTTCACAACAAATCCATCCGAATGACAACAGTAATTAATCTTTAATTAGATGTACCATTCATCCTGTAATCATAGACACGCATAAGTACATTTGACCTCAATTTGTGATAAATTGATCCATGAAATGAAATTTGAAATTTCCACGAAAAATGTTTTCGAATAACATCTGTATTGCCATAGTTATCCATTGAAAATTTTGTTAACCCTGATCTTTGAGCCAACTGGAGCCACCCGATCGGGGTCAAAATAGAAGGCGCACAGATTTCAAAAGATTTGAGCTATCTTTTCTGTAATCGAAGATACGGGAGCCCATAGACATGACAAAATTAAAAGGATCTGCTACGCATAACCTAATCCAAAAAAATCGTAAAAAGAGTTATATCTATAAAGGGTGACATTTAGAACTACGTGCTTCTGTGGTGGTGTTATGTCAAATCTGTCAGAAAAATGACTTCGGGAATCAATAAGGCAAACTGGGACACTTTAAGGAATTATTTTAATATATACCGCGCTCTATCAATTTTTCAAGAAAACATTGTTCAAGGTGCTATCTAACTTGAGGTCCTGTCAAACTGTCTTCAAAAAAAATATAGGCCAATAATGTAATCATCTATTATTCTGCCCTATACATTCAAGATCCATCTATGTTGATAATTGGCAACATAGATTGTTTTCGGATATTGGAAGTCGTAGTAATGAAAATTATGACGATTCACAAATCCACTTCTGTGGAATGTAGACACGTAAATAAATAATAACGTATTTGAAAAAATTACCATTTTCCCTGATTTATATAAAGGATTCAACCATTAATAAAAAAACGGACATTGATGGTTTGAATATCATTTACAGTAATATTTTAAATTATTATAAGAATACAGTTAAAACTAATATTAGATAATACATTTATTTACATAAATGTATGTTTGTTAGAGTGTATATGTGTGGTTTAAAATTTCATGTTACACATCTTATTGTGTCAATATTGTTTGACTTTTAAATTTTGTAATTGATTTCTGTAATATATATATATATATATATATATATATATATATATATATATATATATATATATATATACATGTCCGTAACTACGAGAATTCGTATACGTATTCTTTGAACAATTTGAAGCAAAAATGATTATGTGCAATGTTTCCCAATTCCTAACCCCTAAGGAAATATGGGTGGTGGAAGAAAAATGTATAAGTAAGTAAAGAGAATACTCTTAACAGCTGCTTCAGTCTTAAAATTATCATAAAACAAAACGTTTAATAACAATTTTCACACAACATAGCACAAAAATGCACAGAAAATAACGAGGTGACAAACAAAAATGGTTACAGTTGTTCAAAATGAGATCCACACTGTAAAAACCGTAAGAGCAATTTTAGTTGCCTAGCAAATATTACCACAATAAACTGAGAAAATGTGTCTTATTTGACGTTTCACGTCACTTGTATCAAACATTATTTGAATGTAAATACAATTTATCATCTGCTTTGTAACAATTAGAATTAATTTAATTACAATTAAATCATGCCTTATCAATTTTCAAATGAGGAGTATAGTGATATGGTATTCTGTACGGCTTGTTTAACGGTAATGGTTATGCAGCAGCAGCAGAGTACAAACATCGTTTTCCAGATCGTAGTGCTCCTACTGACAAAACGATAGCCCGGTCTTTTCACTGCCTTCGAGAAACAGGAAGTTGTCTTACACATCGAAGCGATCGACGTGCGTTTGCAGAAGAGGTGCTGAGAGAAGTTGAAATCGATAGCCGAACGAGCATTAGACGAATAAAAGCAGCCACTGGTAGAAGCACGGCCACGATTTCGAACATCCTTCGCGAAAATGGAATGCATCCTGTCACCTTCAACCCGTTCAGCACTTTCTTCCCGGCGATTTGGCTCCAAGAGTTCGGATTAGTGAATGGATGTTCACACATGATGATAACATTCCTGTTACACTCTTTTGTGATGAGGCAACTTTTTCGCGGGATGGAGTGAACAATAGTCACAATGAGCACGTTTGGCCACATGAAAATCCTCATGAAATTACTATTACCGAATTTCAACATCGCTTAAAGGTAAATGTCTTAAAAGTGTTCCAAAGGATATCTCGAAAACCGTTTGACTATTTAAAATGGAATTTTAGGATATTAACATGCTGCAAGGGGGGCGTATTTTGATGTCTTAATTAAAATTTTATGACACACAATTTCGTAAGGGGGGACATTAACATTTCAAATGGAATGATATAATTTTTTTGGCAAGAATCGATACCGTGGAGTCAGTTATGTATTACTACAAAAATTATCAAATTTGTTTGAATGATTTTTACAATAATTAAAATAAAACGCAGTAGAAGCTAATACGGATTTAGGCAAGAGGTCCCATCAACAAATGGCAAACACGTGTCGCCGTTTCCATGCATTTATTCAAATGGAACTAACAGTTTTGACATTTTTGTAATTATTATAAGTAATAAATATCTTTCAAACTGTGTGTCTATTATGGCCAATGCAATTTTGACCTGGAAGTCCACGACATTACTTAAATGAAACATTTGGAAACCAAAGGATTGGATGAAGTGGTCCCATCTATTGGCTTGCTCGGTCGCCCGTTTTATTCTCACTTCATTTGTTAAAGCAAAAGTTATGGCTGTTAAACCTACGACTCCCGAAAATATGAAGGATAGGATTGGGGAAACTTGCCGAAGTATGTTGTTCTAATGTATATTGTCAGAAGTCCCATTATTGTGTTTACCGAGAGTTGCGTGCGTTTGTCTAACGTTTCGTCCTTTTTCAGCCTGTCCTTATGACAGTTACTCTTTATGAATAGGTTCACAATGTAGAAGCTTATCAGTATTTCTCCGTGGTTAGGTTGGTAGTTTCTGATGGCAATACGTTAAATAATCAAGAGAAGATTATCAATTGCTTTGCACATTATGTTGCAAGTGTGTATTGTGATAATAATGAACATATATGATTTTGAGTGTCGAACGAGGTCTGAGTGTAAATTCTGTAACAATAAATGTTGTGCTTCACAATCCACTATGAAGGTGTTCCAAATGCTGTTAGGAAATTTAAAAGTAATTTTGTATCCGGCCCGGATCATGCCCTGCGTTTTTTTGTAAAAGAAAGCATTCAGTATCTATTAGAACCACTACGTTATATTTATAATTTAATTGTAAATAGTTGTAATTATGCAGCTATCTGGAAAGTTTCAAAAATAAGTCCCATATTCAAATATGGTGATAGTTCAAATATAGAAAATTATAGGCTCATTGCACTATTATCCAATTTTGTAAAAATTTTTAGATCGATAATTGCTAATGTAGCTTACTCATATGTTTCAAGTAGTATGGTATCTGAACAACAAAGCTGTATTAAAGGTAAATGAACTACCACAAACCTGTATGAATTTGTGGCTTCGCTCCTCAACAAGTAGATACTATTTACACCGATCAAACCAAACGTTTGATCGGGTACATCATGGTATACTCTTACATAAATTAGATTGGTATGGCGTTTGCAGTAACGTAGTTATTATTACGTCAATAATTATGGACAGAAAGCAATTTGTTGAATATGGAGGTTTTAAATCTAATGCATTCAGCGTTAATAGTGGGGTTGCCCACGGTTCTAATCTTGGCGGCCCCCTGCTTTTTATCATATTTTTTAATGATGTAGTAGATTCTTTGGATGAAATTTGTTATCTTTATGCGGATGAGTTCTGTACATGATTGTTATATGTTACAGGAATGTATTGATACATTAATTTCTTAGTGTGCCAATAATAAATTAGACATTAACATAAACAAATGTAAGGTGATGACACAAGGAAGTGTACTGAGGTATCGTTTTAGTGCAATCTGAAAGGTATACCACTGTATCGTTGTTTTAGATTTAAAGACATAGGCAAAGTTTTTGATTCCAAACTAACATTTGTTCCACATATTGAGTATGTTGTTAACAACGCTTTTAACACTTTAGATTTTATAATGCGACAAACACGTGAATTTAGTGACATATACTGTATTAGACTTTTATTTTATACCTCAGAAGTATCGAAGAATATTGTTGCATAGTATGGATGCCTAGTCACCAAATACATGTCAGGCGGTTGGAACATATACTACGAAGATTTTGTAAATACATTCATCTTGGGTTATAAGGTTTTTACCCATGTCAAAATTGTGAATCGGAAGAACTTTTTCGTACAGTAGGAGAAACCTCACTGCGTGCACGTAGAAATTATTTCTTGCTTGAGTTTTGGACAAAAACTTATAAGTACTTGTTGTCCTTCAGTACTAAATAGACTAGAATTTCTTTGTTCACGCCTTAGTATTCGTAATAGTGTAGTATTTGGCTATACTATTCCATCCTATTTACAGCCCTTACATAACTGGTTTAAGGTTAATGAATTATATATCTAACAGTGATATAAAAAATTTTTTTGATAACATACATATAAATCAAACTTTAAGCCATAAGTGATATCCTTATGTAAACACTTTTAGTATATAACGTGCTCCCTTATATTATATTAGAATACGAAATGTAGTATAATTACTGCCGTTAAGTTCCATTATAGACGTGAGTCTGCTAGAAGTAAATAAACATTATTATTGCTTATTCATAGCCACCCTTATAATAGCGGGTCTAGCACAATTCGCCGTCGCCGTTTCGCCATCGCCGATTCACCGTCAGGACAGTTGCCGTACAAATCGTGCTTTTTAATGTGCTATTATACTTCTCATATGATAATGAAGGTCCTTACTTTAAATAGATTTGCTATGAGCTGGTAATGAGTATCTACTTTAAATTGTTTGTTTATGGGTTGATAACGAGGGTCTTTAAATAGATTTTCTATGATAATCCTCCGATAATTAACGTAATCTTAATTTAAGAATAATACATCTCGGTATTGCTATAAATACAAACACACAGAATAGAAACTAAATGATTTTTTGGGTTAATCAGGTGGCTGAGGGGCTTAGCACATAATTACAATAATATGCAGGTCAATTTATAATTAATATGTACATATTCTATTTTACCTATTAAAATCGTTTTACATCTGTTGTATTTTTTTACGGAATACATTAATTCTCTGTGTTGTTGGCGTGCGTGCGTAAGAACAAATAAATTTTATAAATTCGGCCAAAACTTTTTACTCTGCTTGAGGTTCCGCCAGCTCATTCTTTAGAGAGGCTAAATCTCCATTGTTAGTTTGACGTGTTGAGCCTTGCATAATCCGGTTTTCGTGTTTCTATACATATAAAACAGTCGAACATTATGTTAAAATCACTACAATAGTAATAAAAAAATCTTTGAAAGTTGTTTGTTTCAATAATATTTAATTCGTTCTAATAACTATTAGTGCTGTTAAAGTGCGAATTTATTTGAAGGTTATGGATTTTGAATTTCAATATCCGTCTCAATTTTGTTCTTCATTCTACTGAAAACGTAAATTTCTAAAACTAGTTGATACATTTAAGGAGCGTTTCTGTAAGTTAGTAGACTAATATTTTTCTCGAGAAAGTGTTTAACATTGATAGAAGTGTTAAGTGATTACTCGTAAACATGCCGTGCAAGTGAGTATCCAATTGTTCCAGTAACTATAATGATAGTCGCGAACATTTTTCTGCATTTTGTTTCGAAAAGATGATGAAATGAAAAAACGATCGGTTAATGCAATTCATACGGATTATACTGCATTTTTGTTCATACGTCAATTTCGTACGAAGGGGTCAAAAGGTATTTTAAATTTGTGGTCTTTTGAAATACTTGAACTTTATGTACAGTGGCTATGTTGAAGAGGTCAAAGGGGCGCCTTTTTGTTTAATGACAACCCCTATCTTTTTCATAATAATAAAAGAGCATATTTTTTTAATATTGTAGTACACAATTCTAATATGTTACATAAAGGGGGTACCACCACCCTTACCATGGGCTCCTTAATATTGGGTCTCCGATTTTCTGAGCTCGGTAAGGACTGCCGGTTACCTTTTCCATCATCCTTAATCTATTCTCATCCTTATTCTTCCTTCTCGCCCTCACTGTCTTCCTATCGGATTAAAAGTCCCAAATTAATAAAAAGATGGTTGTGGTTTCTAGGGTTATAAATTCCGGACGTAAAATCCTGCCCCATTCGGATGTCCGGGAGGGCAGGGCCCAAGCGACCTCGGTCATCGAAAGTATCAATTTTCTGATTCACTACTGCAACATCCGCGGTATCAGGTCTAATCTTAATGCTATTCACCAACATCTTGAACAATTACAACCTGATATATTGTTTCTATCTGAAACACAAGTCTCCTCGAAAGCTCCGAGTCACCCGACTTGCAATTTCCTCAATACCATCTTCACTCTAACTTTCGATATAAAGAAGGCGTATGTGCGTACATCAAGGACAGAATTGCTTGCAAGAGGGTTTCTTCCTTAGAAAATAAAAATTTTGACGTGATTTGGTTTAAACATTCTGGTCCTAATTTTGTGAAATTCTACTGTTGCATTTATAGGTCTCCTAATGACAGCAACTTTCAAGACTTCTTCGATTACCTTAGTATGAAAGTTGACTATCTCCTGTCTCAGTTTCCATCTTGCGATATCTCATTTGTAGGCGATTTCAATGTTCATAACTCTAATTGGCTTCAATTTTCATCTACTACAAATACCGCTGGTCATAGTGCAGAAACATTTGCTATTTCATGTGATCTCACACAAATGATTTCTGAACCCACAAGAATCCCTGATAACCCTAACCATACTCCACATCTTCTAGATCTCTTTCTTACATCAAACCCTCTTGTTTATAAAACTTCCGTTCTTTCGCCTTTAGGTCTTTCCGACCATTGTCTAATAAAAATCATTTCTACTGTACCTAATTCCACTGTTGTTCGCAAAACTGATAGAACCTTGTGGTGTTTTAAGTCAGCTCGATGGAGTGATTTACGGATTTCTTTGCAACCTTTCCATGGCGTGAATATTGTTTTAAGTCGTCCTCTTCTTCGGACATCTGAAGTCATCCTCATGGGAATGGAGTTATACATTCCGAAAAACAGTACCGTGTAGGTCATTCACGTTCCCAACCCTGGTTCAATAAGGCTTGTTCTGATGCAATATCTTTAAAAATAAATGTTACATTAAATGGAAATCTAATAAATCGGTTGACAGTCATGTAGAATACGTTGGTGCTAGAAATATCTGCAAAAGTGTCATCACTAAAACTAAAAAGTTGTTCGAACAACGAAAATGCAATGAACTATCTACATCTCCTTTAGGCAGTCGTAAATTTGGTCTTTAGCAAAAGCCATTAGTAAAACTTTCGAACATCTTCATTTCCTGACATCTATTGACGGATCGGTAGTTGCTGATTCTGTAGACAAAGCCAACGTTTTTGTGGATTTGTTTGCATCAAACTCGTGTCTCAATGATTCTGGAAAAGATGTGCCCCTAGTCAACTCTTCTTCATACGTTATGAAACCAATTCATTTTGGTACAAGCTCTTGGAATCGATCATCAGTAGGCTTGATCTCAATAAGGCGACTGGCCCAGACGGTATCCCAGCTATTGTCTTAAAGAAATGTTCACCCGAACTAGTACCAGTCCTATCTAAGCTCTATACGATCTCTATATCTTCTGGGGAATTCCTTCATCATGGAAGTTAGCAAATGTTCAACCTATTCCCAAAAAGGTGATAAGACCGATCCCTCAAATTACAGACCAATTGCCATCACTTCCATTTTGTCTAAAATCATGGAAAAAGCCATCAATCAGCAACTGCTCACGTTCCTTGAAACTAACAAACTCCTTAGTGACCACCAATATGGATTTAGGCAAAGTCGTTCAACAGGCGATCTTCTTTCACATGTGACCCAAGTTTGGAACAATACAGTAGAGCAGTCCGGTGAAACAGTTGTAGTCGCTTTAGATATCTCAAAGGCATTTGACCAAGTTTGGCATAAGTGTTTACTTGCCAAACTGACCTCGTTTGGGTTAAATGATACGCTCATCAACTGAGTTTCTAGTTTCCTTGATAAAAGACCAATATGTGTCGTAGTTGATGGTTCTTTTTTCAAAAGAAGTTAGCACTAACGCGGGCGTACCACAGGGATCCGTTATAGCGCCTACACTTTTTCTGCTGTACATAAACGACCTTATTTCTTCAACAACTAACCCCATCCATTGCTTTGCTGACGATAGCACTCTTCACTGTAGTTCATCTCAGTCTACTCATAGTGATAATCCACCTTCTATGTCAAATCAAGAAATTAAAGCTGAAATGGCAAATTCAATCAACAAAGACATTCAACGTATTCTCGAATGGGGAAGCAATAATCTAGTTAAATTTAATGCTAACAAAACTCAATGTTGCCTTATGTCCGCCAAAAAAGATCGATCATTTCCTGTTGTAAGTATGAATGGCTCAGTTCTTAAGTTTTCAGACTTTATTACTCTGTTGGGTATGACTGTATCTTCAAATCTCTCATGGGTTGACCATCTTCTGTCAGCTACCAAAACAGCTGCTCGTCAAATAGGCTTTTGTACAGATCTAAGCAGTACTTTACCTCTCGACAACTCCTTCTGCTGTATAAGGTCCAAATTCGGCCTCATCTGGAATATAATTCTCACCTTTGGGTTAGTGCTCCCCAATACGCTCTCGATATCGTTGATCGTATTCAAAAGAGAGCGATTAGGCTTATAAATGACCCGTCCTTAACTTCTCACATACAGTCCCTTGAGCATAGAAGGATGGTTTCAGTTCTTTCTATTATCGTTATTACAACGGCTATTATGCTGGTGAATTACATTCTTTGATAACATCTCCGGCTATCTTTGCGAGAAACACTCGGTTCGCTCATTCACATCATCAGTATGCAGTACAAATCTCCACTTGTCGTACCAAACGGGCGCAATCCACATTTTTCTACACGGCTTCTAAACTCTGGAATGATCTCCTAGTTCCTGTTTTCCTCTCACTTATGATACGAGAAATTTAAGGTAGCTGTTCATAGGCATCTATTGGCAATTCATTATCCTCTATCCATCCTCCTAAGTGTTCCTGAGTGCTTTAGCACGATAGGCCTTATTTAGCCTGTTCAGGTCCACAATCATAAAAAAAACAAAGTTTCGAGAACAATGCGAATAAAGTTTTAATTGTTAAGATTGATTTATTTATAAATAAAATGTCACAAAATAAATACATTAATTAATAAGGTGTTCAAAATGTTGCCCATTAACTATTTGACAATGTCCTAGTCTAAAACTAAATTCTTTCTGAACTGTGTCAAATGTTACCGGCCTCTGCCGGGTCCGTTCCTTCAAATCTTCTCTGTTTATCTTCTGATAATTCTTGAGTCAATATAGCTTTATAAGGGTGAAATTTATGTTTATCTAAAACAGGAAGCGCTGTAGCATGACTTAAATTCATGTCCAAACCAATCTGACCGGAACTAGAATGTGGATGTTCTTCAACTCTCAATAAAATGTCAAGTTGTGTGTCAGTACTGAATGTTCGGCGGCCAGTTCTGGGTTTTTCAGGTACATGTCCATCTACTCTGTATTTACTTAAAATGTTACTAACGATAGAACGCGCTATAGTCGAGCGATCTTGATGAGCTTCATTTAAGAGAGTACAGACTTCCACTGCAGTTCTTCTCCTATCTCCATAACCATACATCATAAGCATTTCTATGCGATCCTTTTCCGAAACAGACATTATTACTGAGATTTTTTTAGATTTCAGATAACAGAAAAAGCACAAGCATAATTGACGTAACTGACATTAAATCAATTGTTTTAATGCCTTCTAGGTAATATCAAAATAAATCAATTTTCACAATTAAAACCTTATTTTTATTTTTTTTAGAAGCTTTGTTTATGTAACATATTAAAATGTTTGTACTACAATATTCAAAAAAATGTGCTCTTTCATTATATTGAACAAAAAATAGGAATTGTCATTAAAAAAAAGTCTGTTCAACGTATGCCATTGTACAGGTTGTCCCAACGATAGAGTAAAGTAAGTTTATACTTAACTAGAATTATTTGTGTAAATATTGTATGGACCATGGGGGAGAGGTAAGAAGTGTGCGTTTTTTTAAAATATTGTAAGTTATACAGGGTGTGCCAGAAAAGCAGGACGTGAAAAGGTATGATTTTTTTAAATAGAACACCCCGTATTTGATTTTAGTTTTTAATTCTACGTGTCCATACAAACATATTTTGTCATACAAAATATTGGCTGAAAGTTTTTAGTTCTTGAGATATTCGCGTTTAAAGATTATTATGGTCATTTTCGTGGGGTTGATGAATGGGCAATTGTTCCGTTATTTCACAATAAAAAATTGATATTTCGTGTGAAAAATGAGTGATATTATACTAACGTTTAGACCGAGTAGTATTTCTAATTTTCTCAACAGGGTGTTTGTTATAACCATTCAAATTTGAAAATTCTCAAATTAAAAAATCAGTTTTTTAATTGCACACCCTATATATTTTATTTCATTTTATTCGGGATTAAAAATCTATCATGTTTGTCAAATATATCCTATATCTATTTTGATAGTTTTCGAGGAATTTCGATTTTTCTCACTAGCTACGTTACATACGATACTATAACATTATTGTGGATCGTGGTAATGGAAAACAATTGCGACGAAATAAAACAAACCACCTAAGCGAGAATATTAACAGTTTTTATTAATGAGAAACAGTAATTCAATAATTATTCAACATTGCGTCTTAGTAAATGCTCAAATAGACGGCCTTCTTGCCGAATACACATAGAGCCTTTTCTCATGTTCTGTCTCACTTCGGATAACATAAGAGGGTCACTGTGCGACAAGCTTCGCGAATTCTATTTTTCATGTCCTCCTTGTTGTAGGTTTAATAATATACACCGATCTTTTATGTATCCCACAGGAAAAAATCCAGTGGAGTTAAATCGCATGACCTGGGTGGCCATAATATAAAGCCATTACGTCCTATCCATTTCTCCGGGTATTGCTGGTTCAAGAATTACCTTACGTCCCGATAAAAATGTGGAGGTGCACCATCCTGTTGCAACCACATATTTAGTCGTCCTTCTAAATTGATATCCTCAAGTAACACAGGCAATTCTTCACGTAAGAAATGCAAATAGCTGCGGCCCGTTAATGGATCATCAAAAATAGGGACCGATAATTTGGTCATTAAGTATACCACACACACATTTAGTGACCAATAATTTTGGTTTTGAACTTCTCGTAGCCAAAATGGATTATCAATGGCGTAATAGTGCATATTATGCCGATTTACAGCCCCATTACTTTTAAACGTCGCCTCATCGGAAAACATTATGGAGCACAAAAAGTTGTTATTTAATTGCAGCCGTTGATTGATGATATTGCAGAATTCAATTCGTCTTGCAAAATCCTCTTCTCGCAATTCTTGATGAAGCTCAATGTGATAGGGATGGTACTTATACTTCAGCGTTGTTCGATTCACGTTTGATTTGGAGGTATCACATATCGTCGCTAATGTTCTAGAACTCACTTGGGGATTTTCTTGAATATTTAATAATATTTCAAGTTCTTTTTCTTCATTAGCTGCCCTTTTATTAACAACTTTACGTTTGAAGTATTTAACACTACCGCTAGAATCAAATCTATCCATCAAATTTTCCAAGCCAACAGTAGTAGGTATTCGACGTTCAGGATATTTCATTTTGTAGATTCGTTGTGCCAATAAAGGGTTTTTTTTCAGCCTCGCCCAACACGTATATGATATCAATTAATTCATTTGTCGAATAATCCATAATTGATGCAAGAATTGATAACAAGTTAAATGCGAAAACGACAAATTTAATATGTGTTTATTTTGACAAGTAGGAACCTTGTATCTTAGTAACGCAATTATTATTTTCCATGGCTACCAAGATCCATGCAATGCAATGTTATCGAAAATAAAGTAGCTAGTGTGAAAAAATCGAAATTACTCGAAAACTATCAAAGATAGATATAGGATATATTTGACAAAAATGATAGATTTTTTAATCCGAATAAAATGAAATAAAAATATATAGGGTGTGCAATTAAAAAACTGATTTTTTAATTTGAGAATTTTCAAATTTGAATGGTTATAACATACACCCTGTTGAGAAAATTAGAAATACTACTCGGTCTAAACGTTAGTATAATATCACTCATTTTTCACACGAAATATCAATTTTTTTTATTGTGAAATAACGGAGCAATTGCCCATTCATCAACCCCACGAAAATTACCATAATAATCTTTATACGCGAATATCTCAAGAACTAAAAACTTTCAGCCAATCTTTTGTATGACAAAATATGTTTGTATGGACACGTAGAATTAAAACTAAAATCAAATACGGGTGTTCTATTTAAAAAATCATACTTTTCACGTCCTGCTTTTCTGGCACACCCTGTATAACTTCCAATATTTAAAAAAAATGCACACTTCTTACCTCTACCCCATGGTCCATACAATATTTACACAAATAATTCTAGTTAAGCATAAACTTACTTTACTCTATCGTTGGGACACCCTGTACATAGAATTAAAGTAAGGGAGACCGGGGTTGGTTGTGACGATTTTCACATATAATTTTTTTTCTCTTTGTAATAATGCTACGACATTTTTGCTTATTCATATTTATTTGGTAATGTTTCCTCTATAAGAGAAGCAAGAAATGAAAAAAAATGAACAAAATTAAAGTTATTAACCAAACAAACCACTAAAGAAAATTGGCATTACTAACCCCCGCTTGAGGTTAATTGTGACATTAATGGGGTTAGTTCTGATAAGTATCGTTTGGTCTTATATGTCTTCGCAATCACAATTTGGGCAAACAAAATATGAATTCTGATCGGTACAGTCAACGTGAGCCCAAAAGCGAGATACGTTGCATTGCACCCATATTTTTTTTTGACGAGAATTTATATATCGTTCTCCCCAGATAAGACAGAAAGTCTCTGCTTGACCTTCTGAGCTATTGGACAATACCCTTTTCGCCCTAAGTTTAGAAATGTTTCTCTAACCTTTTTCTTGGTTTCGATTCCTTCAACTTGTTTGCATTTCCTAGTTCCTGCTTGTTTGGTGTGTCAGTCCAGACAGCAGATCGGCCACATTTTCGTCCCTTTCTAGTTGTGACCCGTTTCCCTGCTTTTGGCGTTGGTCGCAGATCTTGTGGTGAATAATAGTTGGATACGCCAGAAGATCCAGGTAATTAATCTACATGTGATATTAGAGATAACTCCACTAGAAGTGATTTACTCTTCGACATGTCTATTGAAGGGATAAACCCGGGTAACTGTAAATCCAGTCTGAATATTTTTAGGAGTTGCAGCTAAGGCAGGGCCTCCTTTGCAATTTTTGTTATGTCGTAAATGAACATTGTCTTGCTCGGATTGTTACGCATCCAGGCGTCACAAGAAGTATTGATATATTTTTTTAGAAGACCGTACAATGACCGATCCAACGGATGCAGCTTGTGGGAACAGTGAGGCGGCAATGAGATTATAACAATTCCATTTTATTTACAGAAATTCCTTTCAACGATAGATGAGGGTCGTGGTTGTCTAGTATCAGTAATACTGGTTTTTCCTTTGAAGATCTAGTATGTTTATTATAATGTTGCTAACCAACCAGAGGGATTATCTGATCCAATAACATCCAGGTAGGACGTTATTGACAAAATAATCTCTGTAATTTTTTCTTGAGAAAAAAACATACGAGGAATTGAGTTTCCACGGGCACTGGCAGCCAAACAAAACGTGATCACAAAATCTACTTGTTTGATTCCCTTTTAGGCAACAATTCTATCTGGACGTCGCGCAGTTGTTATACCCATTTCATCGACATTGTAAATGTCCTTATGCTCAAATTTATAGCGATCTGGAACTTCTTGAAGGAGTGATAAGAAAGCAGTGACGTTTGTTTGGTTGAAGATAGTAGTTCGGCAAAGACTGGTTGATTCTGGAGTCCTAAGGGAACGTTTCGTGACGTTGTAAAAAGGCTGTTAGATAGTCAGCAGATGCCATTTCATCTCTGTTCCAAGCTGGGCGGACTGTTATTCCATTTTTGATTCCAAATCCAACTTCTGTTGTGGATAGTCCAAAGTATAATTTTGATTGATGAATCAAGTATTCCGCCAACTCTCTTTTTCACCTGGTAACACTTGGCGGTTGAGTTTATATTCTACATGTATATGTGTTGTTCTGTACCTAAACATTTTGGATTAGTATTTTTTTAATCTCTTGAATTGAAAAGAATTACGCACCTTCAGACTCTCGCGTTTGAAGCTTTTTACAGAATCTTTGTAGGGTCATTTAGTTAATTTCGAAATCAGCAGCAACTGTTCGCAGTGATCTCTTATACACCAAAACCTCATATGCTGCTCATTCAAAAACATCAAGTGAAGCTTTTCCTCTATCAGTCTTCCGTTTATAAGTTCACATTATATTTATAAAACAACGTTTTGCTAAGTAAATCGTGGATTATAAATGTATTTATATCTAGAAATCGCTTATGGGGTAAGTTGTGACAGTCACAACCTGCCTCAGATTGTATGTCACAACTAACCCCTAAGGAACGTTATGTCTTTTCTTCTGCATATTTTCCATAATGGAATACGTAGATTAATTATAACATGATAATAAGAAAGTACATACCTTTATGAATACGACTATGTCACAATACAAACTGTGATCGCGATATTGCTGCCATCTATGAAGCAAGAAAAAAAGCCTCTGTCACAACCAACCCCTATCACAACGAACCCCGGTCTCCCCTATTTCAAATTACGACAAGTTTAAAATACCTTTTGACTCATTCGAGCGTTTTTTCGAGAAAAACGAGATATTTCACACTATATCATGTTAAACTATGTAAGTCTGTATTACCATTGAATAATGAAATTACTTAATGGTATAATCAAATAAAGTGCTGTGGCCATTGTTGTAACGTCACAATTTCTTGTTCGCGACCTCGATCATAACGGTGGCTACGGCGCATTGATTTACCTTAACCCGCGTAACCTTAAGTTTGGCGGTAATATCGCATATGGATGACGTCAATAATGTGACGACGTGCGTGCACATTATTTTTGTATAAAGTGAATATAGTTATATGCATATTTCCTTCTTATTCAAAATGCAGGGATATTTTATTGCAATTTTTGTTGTATAATTCCCTTATGTGCGATAAACGAAGAGCTTGTAGTAAAAAAGTTAGGACTCGAACACTGAAATCGGAGCATAGTTTGCACTGGATCTGTTTTGAAAGGCTGGAAATAACTTCGGTTTTTGATAAAAACGCTCTATAAGACTGCGGTAATAAAAAATTTAATAAACACAAAGTTTCAAGCTACAAAGTATATTTGAATTTTTATAACCGTGTATATACGTCATCGGCATTTTATTTAGTTACAATTGTCGACAAAAATTAAGTAAAATGTCGATGACATGTACACATCGGTATAAAAATATAAGTATAATAAATTAATGATACTAAAAATCATAAATTTTAGAAAAGGTATTAACTGAACATTTTCATACTTGAGCACTATTTTTACAGTAGCATACAAATTAGGGAATCACTAAACAACAATTTTGCAATTTGTACGTGAATATTAAAAGTCAACTTCACGGACTTATTAAAATAGCCCCACGGGCAATAAATCTGAGTTTATGATAGACGGAACTAATTACTCTTAAACTTCAACACATAATTTTCTAATTACGTCCTTTAAATGTAATATGCGCTACTATAAAAAAATTAATCAATTTTGGCAACTTCGATAACAAAATACTTGTAAAGTTTATGTTTTGTTAACACTACATTAAACATTCAAATGTGGTTCTTTAAATGGGTATCTTAGTACCTAAACCATAAAAATAATACCAAGAAGAATGTATAAAAACAAAAGACGACTAACATGTGGAACTTGTAGATGTGTGTAAGAGCACATGTGCAACAGCTTGTATGTTTTCTAAAATAGTTTAAAAATAAACTGTAGGTATTTTCACAACAGAAAATCAAACAGCATTTTAAAAAGAATGCAATTTCGGAAACAGTCTTGAGTGAATTTATAACCCGAATCTATAAATACATAATAAAATGTTAAGCAATCTATGATGGAAACTTTATAAATACATGAAAAACTGAAATTAATTAGATTTTTTAATGGCGTGTAAAATCTACGTTGGACCATAACTATTGCAATTATACAGTGTTCAATGAAAAATGAAACTATAAAACTTTTAAATTACCCTATACATAATACAAGACGAATAAGTAAAAAAGAACATTTTTGTGATATCTTAAAAATTCCTCGCCTATTAGCCCAGTCAATAGAGACCTTTACGTCAAAATGACTACGACGAAGGTGATTTTTACTTTCTTGCTAAATAAGAAAGTAATGCGGTCGAAAAAAATCAAAATAAATAAGTTGCGTTAATTTGATGTTTTACAACTCCCTGAACCCAAGAAAAAATTTTTCAAAATGTCTGTGTGTGTGTCTGTGGTAACTCGCCAGCCCAAACTATACGGACGATTTTCGTGAACTTTGCAATGAAGGCCTAGAGACAATTATGTCGACAAAACAAGCTTTTAAACGCAATAGGTATACAGGGGGTGAAAATGAGGGTGTTATTTTGGGGGCAAATGTTCAAATTTTAACATAGAAGATTGAAATTCAGGTCAATAGCTTGCATGAAATACAATTTTTTGAAATTTTTTAAAACCTTCAAAATTGAATATGGCCGCAGTTACAGTTATATATACATTTTTTTTTGTAGAAATATATCGCTCACTGGGTGCAATAGTGGCACACCAACCAAATATTACTTTTGAGGAAATCACCGATTTGTGAAATGTTTAAATATTTCATATCAACGTTCGTACTTAATTAGAAGTTTTATATTGATATGTATTTAGCATTAGGGGAAACTGGGGACACTTGATCCTTATGGGAAACATGATCCACCGAATTAAAATCACTTTAACGCAGAGACTTTGCGTTTGCTTTGGCAACAATGCTAGCTTCTTACGTATACACTCGAGACATAACGGTCAGTTCCTTTAGAAACGCTGAATGTACACGTGGTAACTAAAAGTATTGTGGGGTGCAGCAGAATTGTTTTTGGTAGGTTTTTAATTTGATTTTAAGTATTTTAATTCTTAAAAGATACTTAAATACAAATACGTATTTGAAAGTACATTTATTTAGGCGTACGTTTTTTTATGTATTGCTAAATTTAGATAAGATAATCAAGTTGTAAAAGCACATATAAACATAATGTCTCTAAATTTTTTGATAACTTACACAATTTACTGGATCGTTTTCATTTTGAGCCTGAACAAATTTGGAATATCGACGAAACGGGAATAATAACAGTTCATAAACCTAAAAAAGTTATTGCCTGCCGAGGAGAAAAACAAGTTTCAAAAGTAACTTCTGGTGAACGTGGACAGTTGGTTACAGTTTGTACAGGTATAAATGCTATTGGAAATCATATTCCCCCGTATATGGTCTTCCCACGCAAGAATTGGCAACCTAGAATGATTGATAATGCACCACCAGGGACATGCGGAACTACAAATCCTAGTGGATGGATGATTGCGCCTATTTTTGTCAAGTTTCTTCAACATTTTCAGAAGTTCTCACAATGTTCCAAAGAAAACCCTTGCTTAATTATCTTTGACAACCATGACAGTCATATATCTATAGAATCGCTTAACTACGCAAAAGATAATGGTATCCATTTGCTGACCATTCCTCCCCACACGTCCCACAAGCTACAACCCCTTGACAGGGCATTATTTGGACCATTAAAAGCCTACTACAATATCCTGGACGACCACTGACAATTTATGACCTAGCTGGTTGTTTAGGAAAGGCTTTTCCCAAAGCGATGACACCACAAAACATTCTAAATGGTTTCCGTGTGACTGAGATTGCACCATTTGATTCGAATATTTTTACTGATGACGAGTTTTTATCGTCATATGTTACAGACCGAGACATTCCTGCTAATGATGTAGATGTTGATATAAACGTTAATGATACTTCACCAGCAACGATTTCTGCTGAAACTGGTACAACTGTTTCTGAACTTACTGAAGGCTTTATACACGCAGAAAAGACGACTTAACATCTCTCCACTAACTACTCCAAAACCAACCTCATTGACTGTGTCTGTTAAGAAATTCTACACTACCTCTTTAACCAATTCCAGTGCATCATTAAAAAAGTTACCCTTACCTTCTACAACCCCTAATTCCAATCCTCAGCCCTCTACATCCTCAGTTAGGTCCGATCTACCGATGAATGATTTAGCCGCACCTTCTACGTCCTCAGTTACGCCGATTTTCCCTTTTAGAAGCCCAGAAGTTATAAGACCATATCCTAAAGCGGAACCCAGAAAAAACTTCCGTAAAGGAAGAAAGAAAGGAAGTACCAAGATTTTGACAGACACCCCAGAAAAATTGGAAATTGAAAACGACATTAAATTGAGACAAGAAAAGAAAGAAAAAGAAATACATGCTAAAGCAAAGCGTGTGAAGAGAAGGATTAAACAACTAAGGGACTCCACTTCATCGGAAGATGAAGAATTATTACCACCATCACCAGAATCTGATTTCGTTATGTCTGACAGTAAAAGTGTTAACTGTTCTAGTGAATCCGAAAATGAAGGGGTTGATTATCAGAATATAGATGTTGGAGACTGGGTTATTGTAAATATTGTTTCCGAGAAAAAAATGGTGCGGAAATATGTGGGCAGATTACAAAATCAACGATAACCAGTTACCAAATAAGATTTGCCAAAAAAATTAATGAAACACGTTTTAAATGGCCTGACAAAGACGATATAAGTGATATAACTAAAAAAACAGATCATTAAAAAGCTTGATTCTCTCTCCTAGATTTAAGTCGTCGTCCAGACGGGTAAGAGCGTTTGAATTTAAAGTCATTGAAACATTTCATTATGAATTTCATTATTGTTTTCAAGAATTTTAATTTTATTTTTAGCTCTATACCTACTATAGACAACTAATAAAAACTATTTACTGCAATTTTTTATTTGGAAATACTATTTTTTTATGACAATAAATTTCGCACAATATATTGTTTTCTTTATTTTATGATAAAGTGTGCTTTACTCTAGTAAGGGGAGACATGATCCTTTCGGGGGATCAAATCTCCCGCAATAGGGGACAGTTGGTACGTTTTCCGGAAAATATATTATTTATAATAACTGCTGCGTTTATGTATAAACATTGTCAATCGGTTACACATATAAAGTTATAGGTATGTATTGACAAGTAACACCATTACGGTGTCAGAACAACTCAAATTAAAAACAATTTATGATAAATATTAATGGGGGGATCAAGTGTCCTCAGTTTCCCCATGGCATTTAATTGTTCTATTTCTGTTTTTTTAATAAAACGTCTTTTTTTAGATTATTGTGCTTAAAAACAATTACTTATGCCGTTATTGACTTTTTTTACACATAATATTTTTATGAATAAGGTAAAATATCTTAATGGGAAATTCACAACAAAGCTGCAGTATAAAGATTTTTCAACAGTTTGTTACAAAAAATCGAGTATCAAAATATAATTTGGTAACAGCAAACGTTTGTTTAATAATTTGCGAGGTTGAAAGATCAAATCACCACACTCAAAAAACATTAAAAAAAAGTATTTTCGCAATCTGCAAATGAACAAAAGGTATTATTCTAATACTAAAAAACAACTAATCTTTAGTCTTTGGATCGTTCCAGGCAATTATAGTAGCGACTGTGACATTTTTAATGGTATTACTTTTTCACAAATCCATCAGGTCGTCAAATTTTTTCGTTGGAATTGGTATATCTTGGTACGCACGTTATAGATCAACTGTATTGAAAGAATCAAAGGACGCACATGAGGCACATTTTTCTGTCTGATGCTTACTCTCTTGTAGTCAGTCTCACTAAATGAAGTTTTACAAAACAAAGCGCCAGGAGCATCTTTCTCCACTTTAAAAACACAGGCGTCACTCATTTTAACAATATCACCTGAACTATCCCTATAAAAATTAAAAGAAGTTTGAGTAGTTAATTTTTTTAGATCAAAAAAATCATAGCTTATCTCAACAAGGAGCTTCTGTCTTCTTTGCGCTTTTGACCAACATTACGTAATGGTCTGATGTCTGGACCAGATCTTAGTGACGTTTTAATATTCTTCTCTATGACTGCATGGACGTTATCACCTTCATTCTGTGTGTGACCTGTTACCAAATATTTATGTGTTATGGACCTAATATTATACTTAAAACGTAAAAGTACGCTGCTAAAATAAATTTATTTTTTTGCCGCGCTGAGCAGTTGTTTGAAAAAAATACAATACCTAAGTTATTACCATCATAACTTTCACTTTGTTGCTGTAAATAGTTAATCAAGCAGGAGCCAATTTCATTGGCTCCCCTTTTGTTTGTCCTTTGTGCCACATAAAACATATAACAGGACCTTGACCCTGTAAGGAAACACACAGGAAAATAAGTCGACAGTTTGGATTTGTAGTAGAATGATGAAAGGTCACCCTTTGGTGTCGGCAATGTAGCCTGCAAGTCAAAACAACTATCCTGATAATTTTCACTGCATTTTTTCTTTATCTGCCTCTTTTTCTTTTCTGCTTAGATTCTTTTCTTTTTGGTGTATTAAATGGTCATCTTCCATTCTCTTTTTCTCGTCAACATCCGCATTTTCGTATGCCACACACATTTGACACATATCCTTTTTGGGGACAAAAAAAGCCAAGTAAATTCGTAATTAAAAATATCTCTGTATGTGGTTAAACTTGCAACGGCCTTGCCTGCTCACAAAGGTTTTTATAATCTCTGTATAGAACGGTTATGGTTTTGCCGTCTTCAATATACTCCTTTTCGCTATGAGCTCTGCTATAGTGGTTTTCAATCTTGGGAATGGATGAAATGTGAGCACGTATATCATTCCTTGCGCCCGGTATTTGCTTTTGATTTCCATGCTTTCCCCCTTTGTCCACAAAATTTCCTTTTTTTCTCTTAGCTATTACGCTCCGAGAATACAGCGAGTGGTAATTCCCAGATTTGAAATAAAAAACACCTTACAAACCCTTATCTTCGTATCGTTGTTTAAGAGATAAAAAACGTTATTGCTTCGTTTGCTTGTACCATTAAGCGATATGGAACTATTATTATCTCGAAGTATTTCGTACATCAGTGTCGCAATAAATGATCGCTGTTTGACAATACAGCCAGGTCCCAATATTTACGAAATATTCCGGTTTTTTCCTCTTCGGAAAATTTAGTCGAACACTTAAGCTTAAATTATCGTCACACGGAGATTTCATTTGTCTATGTGCTACAGGTCTACGTTTGTTCAGTGTGACATAGACCTGTCCGCTATTCCTGAGTGATTTTATTTTGTTTTTTTTCCACTCCTTAGAATCTTTCTTCCTTTTTCGGGTTTTGTTCTTTGTTGCATTTTCTTCCTCTTCATCTTGTTGCAATGGCGCTTCTTGTTCACTGTCTGTTATTGAGGGTAAATCAGCCTCGTAATTGGAAGCGCCAATAGAGTCATCTGAGAAGGGATTAGTCTCTGAGTTGGTTCCTTCCTCATTTTCTCTGCCTACCAGCACTTTTTCTTGTCCTGTTCTTCTGATTCTAAATCTTTCCTTTGAGAAACCATTTCTTCGGATATTTCAACTTCCATTTCTACGCAAAAATCAAGACCAACTTCTTTAAACTCTCCTTCTTCGATGTTGGCTTCTACATTGCTTATAGTGGTTTCTATAACATCGCTAATCACAGACGAATCAGATGCAGTTTTCCAACTTGCATCGTTACACTTAAAACTATCTTTTATTAATCTAATGTCTAACAGTCCTAGCATTTTTTTGCCTCTGGAATTATCACTTTGACGTTCCATAATGAAATAATCCCAAATATTTCTTCCAGTTCAATTTGGTAAACTAAAACAAAAAAGTTTTACTGTAACCCATTGATTTTGCGGAACTTGTAAAGCCAACAACCCGATTATTACATTTATAACATTAAATAAATCTTTAAAAGCTTAAAAATATAGGGAAAAGAAACATTGTAGTTTCACTTACTCTTTTATATGATAAATAAAAATTAAATCGAAAATAAGTTGTAGCTGCAATACGGAAACTTTAAGAAAAGCAAGTAATGTTCAAAAAACAACAGTGTCACATTATGAAATGTCACTTAAATGAACGCCTTCAACGTAGCACGTTAAACATGCAATAATGACACATTTCAAAAAAATCAACAAATAAATGTGCAATACTGGCACAAATTACGTTGATCCAACAATATTGGACTTCATAATAACATTTAAACATACAATATCAGCATACCTTCAAATCTGCCATTATTGCTTTACTAAATTATAATATGCAATCAACCTTACCGTACTATTTAAAATATGCCACTGTTGCTTATCTGCACGTTGTTCACTCTACAACCGTCACTGACACACTGAGTTATTATACCGGTATTCCCCGCGTTATCGTTGAAAAACGCGCTAAATTCAATAATGACACTAGCTCCATCTGGCGGTACCATAGTGAAATTTAAATGTGCCAGTATGTTGGTTGGTAAAACACATACATGTGAATGCTATGGTACAATTAACTAAAAATTGCCATTTTTCGAGATGTGCCACTATTGCACCCAGTGAGCGATATATTTCCGATACCGTTCAAAGTACAAAAGAATTGGAAATAGAAATGCGTAGTTAAATAAAGGATCTTTACGAGATTTCTTTACGTAATAAAGGAAGGTATAAATTTGCCTACATTTATGGGGTCAAACTTAAGCAATTATTCGAAACTGATTTATTCAAAATTCTCTCCAAGCATTTGTTTTTGTTTTTTTATATCTTCTAGGCAACCAGCCACTCTCATTAATGTAACTAACCTTCTTCTGGGCCATTCCATGTGAATCAACGCACTTGGAATAAAAATTTTACCTCACCATTATAGATTTTGCTAAAATTTGGTATACTCATAGTGGGTGCTGAGACTAAGGAAAATATCCAATTTCAATTTTTTTATCTCAAACTGTTTCTGAAATATGGCAATGCAAAATTTTTAAAAACTAGCCAAAAAGCGTGTACAGGCGGTTTTCAAATCGCTCTAGAAGCTGCCCTAATTGAGCTACAGAGCTGGAAAAGATGTCAATTTGCAGCATTCTTTATGCTCTTTCCACATAACTTATTTTGATTTAATTTTTTTCCAAAAACTACATAATTTAAAAGTTTCAAAATATTTCCATAAATACTTAGTACTGTTGTAAATCACATTGCAAAATATAAAATGGGATGATGATGACTTCAAGGTTAAAAAAAATTATTCCTAACTCTTGTTTTTCACTAATAGCCCCATTTTGACCAAACCTACTTTTAAAAAATAGGAATTTAATTAAAATATACAGAAAGATATTTTGATATCAGAAATAGCAAAATATCATCTTAAAACAAACCAATCAGCATATCCTATAATTAAACTAAGTTGATTGCTTATGCTTACTTTAATTTTATACAATTTAAAATAATAGCCTATTGTAGGTGATGTGCGTGCACAAATACCAAAATCGAAAGTAAACAATGTAGATAATGCTACCATTGTTACACCTCTCCGAAATAACACATTATCTAAAACTGGCAACCGCATTGCTGCTATTGTAAAATTTATCAATCACAAAAGATAATTTAACAACTAGTGATAAGATACTTCCATTAAAAGATACTACCGGTGAAGTCACAAATTTATTAAGGATGAATTTTCTGAAAAAGAAAATACTCACGCCGACCAGTGGACAACTGTAGTAAAACAGAAACCAAATAAAACTAATAACGCTATTATTATAGAAAATATAACTAATGAATCCCATAGTAAATTAAAAGTCTGTCCCCAAAACGCCATTTATTTACGTATCGAGATTCCATCCTACGATGCAATGCAAAGAAATGGTAGATTTTTTGTACGCACATTTTCCCGAAGTTCAATGCGAAATCCAGAGTATTATGCTTCGTTTAAAATTACCATTAACTTATGTAATCTCGAGAAAGCAATGAGTGCAAACATGTGGCCAGAAGGAATTTTTGTAACACATTTTTTACAACCAAGATTGACGATCAAACAGAAGTGCTGAAAAGCACAAATTTAGAAATAGTTCATTTTAACGTACAATCAATTACTAACAAAGTTATATTGGACTTGTTTTTAGGTAAAGGTGATCCACATATTTTGTGTGTATGTGAACATTGGCTGACTAACGTAAATGTTGAACTAATTACTTTGAATAATTACCGTGTTATTAGCTATTCTTGTAGGCAACAACGGTTTCATGGAGGGTCTGCAATATATGTGCGGAACGAGTTGGCGAATAAATGTAAACCACTACAGTATCTGTGAAACATGTCAATTGAATGTTTATTTGAATGTTCAGCAATAGCTATTGATAAAACTTGTATAGTAAATATTTATAGACCTCCAAGTGGCGAATTTCACTTGTTTGTAAATAGGTAAGTTAAGCGCACTATTGTAAAAATTACAAATAACTACAAATGTATTATTTTGACAGGTGACCTGAATGTTAGAAATGATAATTCAAAACAATACAATGTTTTGTATGACGTTTTCTCTTCGTTTAATTTAAACTCAACTATAAAAAAAAACCCACAAAAGTTACGAACTATGTAAACAAAAGTCACCTCCACATGCATAGATTATGTAGTCACAAATGCTACTGAGTATGAAGTGAAAAACTTTGATCCGGGTATTTCTGACCATAATGCGCAAGCTATAAAAATTAATGTAATATAAACACGCAAAAAAAGGAAATGAAAATTAAAATGATTGAATACAGAATAATCAACGATCTTGGTATTAATCGCTTTAATAATCTTTGGGCTACTAACGAGTTGCATTTTAATACGGGAAATACAATTTCAATTTAAAATTAATAATGTAGGCATCTCTAGTATATGAACACAAAATTTTTAAGAATAGTAAGTGACCAAAGGCTCACGTGGGGGGGAGCATGTATCTGATGTATGTAAGAAGCTCAACAAAGCTTATTTTGTAGTACTTAATTTAAAAAATACTTTACAACAAAAAATGCTTTTAAATGTATATTATTCTTTAGCATTTCCTGTTATTAAATATAATATTATTGTGTGGGGTAACAGTCCGTACGCTGATCGTGTATTTGTCATGCAAAAAAGAATGCTTCGTCTTATATTCAACTTGAATATTACTGAAAGCTGTAGGGACGTATTTCGGAAATATAAAATTCTTACGCTTTTTTCTATATACCTTTAAAATTCACTCAATTACATTCATAAGCACAAATATAATTTTGAAGTTCATAGTGATGTGCACTCCTATGACACGAGAAACAAAAATAACATATCTGCGTAAACCAAAGAACTCTTTTTTTAAAAAGTCACCTGCTTACCGAGGATGTACCTACTACAATGTTTTACCAACTTCAATTACAAATACTACATCCATAAGCTTGATTAAAAGGAGTCCGTACACTTAAACAGTATATGATTTTACATGTGTTTTCAATTCAATGCACAGCGTTTATTATTCAACATTTCCGAAAAAAATTAATTTTATTCGAAAGTACTTAACGTCTTCTACAGTTTCATCAACCGTAATTTGAAAAAATTATTGATCTTCTATTTTTTAAAAAATATAAAAATGTAACAAAAAACGGACATTTTCAAGCGTTAATAACTCAAGATTGAGTAAATTTATTTAAAATGTAAGTTGATGATACTGTAGTGTGACTCTTTAATAAAATTGCAGTAAAATTTGGTTATTGTAACACAAACTTTATAATTGCAGCATTAAATTTCGTACGTGTCTGTAAAAGCTAGTTAAAAGATTTTGAAAGATATAAGGAGAAGTTATGCCTTCTACCTTACACATAAAACATTTTTAATCGTTCATTTGTAACCTAAGTCACTTCAGCACTTTGATAGTGTACCTGGTTTTTTTATTGCAACTAAGCCGTTTTCATAATCAAATTCGATTCTGCAATAGCCTTGTTTATATATAGGTATACATACAGGGTGGCGCATTAGCGTGACAAAGTCCCATATCTCCTTTATTTAAAGAGATACAAAAAAAAATTAAATACAAAAGTTGTAAGATGTGTTCTGGTGCATATTCTAAAAATATTTTTAATTATACAGGGTAGATCATAAAAGCTTAGAAGTAATTTTAAATTTTTTTTTAAATAGAAAACCCTATATATTATTACACATTTAGATTCTACATACAATTTTAGACACATTTTATGTATAATGCCCTATACCTAAGTCTAACCGTTTTTGACAAATTTCAAATTTTTTGTCAAAAATGACGTTTGCAGACCAAAACATAGTGGAAATCTTTTCTTTGACTACAAATTTAAATATTATAT
The DNA here is from genome assembly GCA_036346205.1 of Vesta saturnalis. Taxonomy (NCBI): domain Eukaryota; kingdom Metazoa; phylum Arthropoda; class Insecta; order Coleoptera; family Lampyridae; genus Vesta; species Vesta saturnalis. The sequence continues at coordinate 2,353,518 of JARFJB010000156.1, forward strand.
GATTATTGATGCAATAGTTCTGGTCCAAACAGCTTAATCAAAATATACATTACATTTCCACAGCTACTGGAGCCAGTGTATGTAAATATGATCCTGTTATAAGCCTCTTTTGCTTACTCATATTAATTTTACTTTAATCTGCGGCGGACTAGCTCAATCGGTTCTTGCGTCTGTAAGAAGGGGAGTGATTCGTTTTATATTGGGGTTGATCACTGTATCAGGGTGGCCCACACTGAACCATAGACGTGTAAGGGTTTTATACATATAATATCAATAAGCTCATCAGTGGAGAATGTTTCAAATATCTGCAATGGATTGTCTTTATTGAGACCAGAAACCTGTATACCTGACTTTCCAGTAAATGGAAACCATGGTTGAAGAACACCAGATTCACTCCATGGAATGTCAACTTATAACAACTATCAATAAACAACGCCAAATTGTAATAACTCACATTGAACGGTGCCAATTGTAATAACAAAACGTGGTGATGATGTAATTTGAATAGTATAATAACGTAATAATGAAATTAGGTAAAGTTCTCCCTAACACAAATCATATAACTAATTGAGATACTAACCTTTCACCACTAATTTGTGCCTTTGACTCTAGTCGGGTGATTAAATTGGGGTAGGTTCAAATAAACTGATTTGCTCAAATACCTAAAATGCTGCTTGATTCCAATTTGCTTAATTATTTTCCCTTAACCTAATTAGTAAAAAAATGCAATGAAAGAAAATAATGAAATGAAAAACTCGAGCGCCAAACTATCTTTGTTATAGGAACAGTTAAACCTAGTTAATGAACAATAATAGTGTTTATGACAATAAAAGAAATATTAACGTGCAATTAAGTTTATTTATCATCTTGATGGATGATTAAAAAAATAAGAAGTCTTATTACTATTCTTAAAATATAAAAAAAATCATTAAATAATTACCTTCGTAATTTTTGTACTTGACATTTTATAACCTTAGGATTCACATGAGTCGGAATTGTCAACTAGGTGAGGTCAGGATTACATAATTGTTGGGCAATCTTTACCAGCCACACCGTCAAACTGGAACTATTATTAAATTTATTCATGAAAATTTTCTATCCAATAATTTTATGGCATTCGTTGAAGTTCTTGTATCAAAAATTCCAATTTAAAAGGTAATCCAAATTGATACAATAAGAATGAAGAGAAAACGTGCGTAAGTAAGTAAAGCAAATTAAGTTCCATTAAAATTAACAAAAATAATAGTTATAATAGTAGTGATAATAGTAAAATAGTGCTTGCAAAAGAGCAGATGTTTTAATTTTAAATATTACATATTAATTAAAAGGTAACTTACCACCAAAACTGATGGCACTATTACAAAAATTTTAGGGATAACCCAAAACAATGCTTCCCGCTACAACATTCTGCAGGAAGTGGCCAAAAAAATAGAGGCCCCCAGAACAAATCATGCAGGGGTGCGCCCAAGCATTTGCGCAAAAGAATTAAGTTATTACGCGTTGCGCGGCTTTAAATGATCAGAATACCATTTTTAAGGAAAGGGAAATATAAATCTTTACGAAATATATTCACTTAAAAGATATGTACTATTAAGATATGCAAATTAAGTTGCCTACCTCAATCCTATAATGCAAAACTTAAAAATTTTTTCTTATATTTACTACTAAATGAATGAAAGATCTAAAATTAAAGTATAATTTAGTACAACACGAAAAAGGGTTGTTACAAACTAAAGGATTATAATTTACATTTAATTTCATTATCGGAGTAATCACTAGAAGCGTCACTATAGCTTTAGATATTAGAATATTCCACTAAAGAAGATTATGCTGCTTCAGAAATGTTTTGAAAAAAACCAGCTTGAAGAAGCGTTGACAATCAAAGGGACACAGCAATTTCATGTATTCTTTCCCAACTCTACAACAAAATTAATAGTGAAACACTTTTCAGCTGATGTGCAGGGTTAGGAGAGGGAGGTAACTACATCACCGAACAAACTGAAGTTACAAGATGTATAAGGCTACGTCACCATTGAGTATGACAAAAACTAGTTGCGTGGGTACATTTGAGAAAAAAATGTCGAACTTGATGAAGTGAAAATAACTCTTCTTCATTCATGTGGACCAGCTACATCATTCTCCTATCCTACACTTGCAGATGTCGGTGGTGGATGTTCTCATAAAAGTAACTCCGTTTACTCTGACTGGGAGAACATACACTCTTGTCGAAAGTGATGTAAGCCAAATCCAATTGGCTTTTTTAAAATGTAATCTTCTTTGGGAAACTGCTTTCAACTGAAAATTTTATTTATCCTCAAGTTAGTGTTAATTTATATTTTATAGATAATTGTTAAAAATTATGATTGTTAGTACCTATAGTTATAGGTCCAATGTTTTGGTTTTACCAATTAATAGGCTACTAGCTTAATTGTATAAAAACAAAGTAAGCAATCCACTTAATTTAATTATAGAATATGCTGATTGGTTTGTTTTAAGGTGATATTTTGGTACTTCTGATATTCTTTTGTTAACTTTCCATATATTTTAATTAACTTACTATTTGTTAAAAGAAGGTTCGGTCAAAACGGTGCTATTAGTGAAAAACAAGAGTTAGGAATAATGTTGTTTAACCACGACGTCAACATCATCCCATATTTATATTTTACCATGTGATTTACAAATATTTTTGGAAATATTTTGAAAATTTTAAATTATGTACTTTTTGGAAAAAAATTAAATCAAAGTTCAATCTGTATTTTGAATAAATTTCTTAATTAGAACCTAAAGTTATGTTGTATATCACTGGAAAGAGTATAAAGAATGCTGCGAATTAACACCCTTTCCAGCTCTGTAGCTCAATTAGGGCAGCTCCTAGAGCAATTTGAAAACCGCTTCACGTTTTTTGGCTAGTTTTGGAAAATTTTACATAGCCATATTTCAGAAACGGTTTGAGATAAAAAATTGAAATTGATATTTTTCTAAGCCTCAGAACCCACTGTGAGTATACTAAATTTTAGCAAAATCTACAATGGTGAGGTAAAAGAGTGCGTTGATTTTAGATAGAATCTACTAGAATAGGAGATACGAATTTTCAAATATTTAATATTGATATTGTTAAAACTTTCTAACTATTTTGGTTACAAACTTGGGATTTGGAAATAAACCTTGTTCATTCGCGCTAATGAAATGATATTATTCTGATGAAAACACTACTTGTGGTTTTTCCTGGAATTGAAAACATTCCTCATATTGCTGGTATAACACACATATTCCTACTTTTATTTGAAAGGGAGCGAAATTTGATTTAATATGGTATGAAACAGTCCATAGTTATCTTGAAAGATAAGCGAGATATCTATTTTTAATTTTCAACCTACAAGTAGGTATAGGTTATGCCATCGACTTTTTTTTTCACTATCGCTAAATCGACACATTAGCTCATTTTACAACTTTTGGCCAAGTTTCGTCAAGATTGGCCATGATGTCTGGATGTCTAAAAAAAGGGGGGTTTATTAGGGTCAGTGTTTGGTTTTTATTAAATATTTCTAAAAGAGCTGAATATTTCAAAAATATAAAGATACCCAATATATTTATTACTAATTTGCAAGAAAGTCCTGCAATGCACTAGCATTCATCTAGTTTTTATCTGGATTAGAAACATGCGTATACTTTAAGAATCTGAAAAGCGGGTCGGTAATTTGGAAAAAATACATAGGTGCATCCGACTTTTCCATATAGATGGCTCTAGAGGTAAACCGTGGTCGAAATAAATAGATCAGTAGCGTCATTTAGTAAATTTGGGCGTCTGTTATCATAAAAACATAACATTAGTGATTTTAGTTTACATTCGGGTTTAACCGTAGGATGCATAAAGCGGGCCTCTCAACCCCGGAAAGATTTTAATTACTAATAATTTGCTTAAAATAATTTCAATCGCCTTGAGCATCCAGATATGCTCTAAACACAAACACGTCTTCATTCAACTCACACTTGATTAAAAAAACATTCAAGTGTATTTAGAAATCGAAAAATAAATCTTTTCCATTAATATCCCGTATTTACATAAACCGGGCCTCCGAAGCCCGTGTACAACTAGTTCCGATAAAACCAGTTTCAAAGCTGATAGTTATTATAATTTGCCAAGCACTGTTGCGCGGAATTGTACGTATCTGTGCAAGTTGAAACCTGCATTACTGCTGGATGTAAAAAAGAATGTAAAAAACGTGAGATTTGGTGACCGTGTCTATGAAGAAATAGTGTCGCAGTGGGCAGCTGAAAGTGATATCAGAAGCAGAAAATGATGACACAGAAGACACAAATTTCGAATTGGTTTCTAACGAGTATATGGATCCAGTTCTGATGTTGTTGACGATAATTGAAAGGATGATGTTGACGATATTAGTAATTCTTCAACGAGTGGTTACATTGCTCCAAGTGGTCTGGATTGGAGTTTGGAATCTCCAACAAAAAACCACAAAATTATTCGGCGTGCGTCAGGACTATCAAGAAAACATATGGCTGCAACACCCAACGAAGCGTTTCAGTTATTTGTAACTCCAGTTATTGTACAACAAATTGTGAACTGTACTAATTTAGAGGGCGTGTTTACGGGGCAAAAGGAAAACCGTTGATGAACTTCTTGCATTTTGTGGTTTACTTATTCATGCGCAAGTTGACAGAAGCTGGGATGTTCCTGCGAGAGAACTATATTGTAGTAAAGTTGCCAAACCTATATATCGAGCCACAATGTCTATATTTCGCTTCGAAGAAATACGAAGATTCGTCAGATTTGACGATAAGAGAACACGGAAAGCGCGTTTAGAAACCGATAAATTGATAAGCATTCATTCAGCAATGCAAAACCTGCGTCATACCCGATACTAATGTAATTATTGATGAACAACTCGTTGGGTTTAGAGGTAGATGCAGTTTCCTTCAATATATGCCAAGTAAACTGGCAAAATATGGACTTGGATGTGTGAATCTAAGTCTGGTTATGCTCTGGATGGTTTAGTTGATGTTGGTCGCCAGTCTGGAGAACCTCCACATAAAAATCTGGGGCTTGAAGTAGTACAAACTCTTGTACGTGGCATTCATAATTCTGGTCTCAATCTCACGATAGATAACTTCTGCACTAGTGTTCCGCTAGCAATTTATCTGTTGGATATTACTACTGTGGGTACACTACGTCAGAATAAGCGTGACATTCCGAAAGAAATAAAAGCCTCTAAAGATCGTGTAGTCTGCTCTTTATTGTTTTGCTTTCGATATACCGTATCCATGGTAAGTTACGCACGTAAAAAGAACAAATGCGTAATTTTACTAAGCACCAAGCACCACGACGCATCTATCAATGATGACGCTAAGAGGAAGCTTGAAATCATCACTCATTATAATAAAACATAGGGCCGTGTTGACGTCATGGATCAAATGGTGTCGACATACACGTGCAAGACGCAAAGTAAACGATGGCCCATGCCATTTTTTTTCAACATCATTGATGTTGCAGCCTCAACGCATATACAGTCTTTACGAAGGAACATCTAAACTACAACATAGCGGTGACCCACAAACGCAGATTGTTTTTGAAAAATTTAGCGAAGAAACTAGTGATACCGCATATACAGAGAAGAACTACTAACTGTTTTTGAAAAATTTAGCGAAGGAACCAGTGATACCACATATGCAGAGAAGATCTACTAACCCTAACATAGGGCGTAGTATCTGGGAGTGTCTAAGCAGATTTATTGATATCTCTGGTCCGCCAGCCGCTCAAACAAGTGCAACAATTAAGAGAAAAAGATGCTCAGTGTGCCCCGCAAATATTGAGCGTAAAAGCACAATGATATGTATTAGTTGTAAAAATAATATCTCTAAAGAGCATAATATTAGTGCACTAAGTGCTTCTACAATCTCTAAAAAAATTTTAAACAATAATGTTCACTTTCATATTTAATCTCACGATTGTAATGGAATAAATAAATAAACCTTTACTTCAAGAACTTTGTTTCTATTCAGACTATACGTGATTTACATAACGGGTTTCAGAAGCTCGGATAATGCAAATGCCAATATTTTGGTGGTTAAGTATCCTAGGGTTAAAAATGTCATTTTACGAGCATAATTCTCGTCATTTGCAGAAAGCTTTACTTTTCTGTTTCAATTGAGGCCAATGGAATGCTCTCATACGCTTACGGTGACGACGCTATTAGCGAAAAAACGTGTCGTGAGTGGTTTCAACGCTTTAAAAACAGTAATTTTTACGTCGACGACCGGCAAAGTGGTGGAAGAGAGAAAATGTTTGAAGATGCAGAATTGGGAGCGTTACTAGACTAAGATTTGTGTCAAAGTCAAAAAGAATTGGCAGAATCATTGGGAGTGACTCAACAAGCCGTTTCATAATGGCTCAAAGCTATGGAAATGATTCAGAAGCAAGAGACTTGGCTGTCGTAAGAGTTGAAGCCTAGAGGTGTTGAACGGCTCTCGTTTGCTTGTGAAGAGATACTTGAAAAAGGCAGAAAGGGAACGGGTTTCTGCATTGCATTGTGAGTGGGGATGAAAAATGTGTTTTTGTGATAACCCTAAGCTCGGCGTGCTGTATTATGAGCTATTAAAATCAAGTGAAACAATCACAGGTGATCGGAATCGAACGCAATTCATGCGTTTAAGCTGGGCATTGAAAGATAAACAGCCGCAATTCTTTGCTGCATGACAATATTCGATATTCCTGCAAACGTTGAAATCGAAAGTTGTACCCCATCCATCGTATTCTCCAGATATTGCTCCATGTGACTATCACTTGTTCCGATCAATGACACACGGCCTTGCTGCCCAACAGTTCAGGTCTTATGAAGAAGTAAAAAATTGGATTGATTTTGGACGAGTTTTTTCGACGTGGAGTTCGCATGATGCCTGAAAGATGGGGGGAAGGAGTGACCAGCGATGGATAATACTTTAAATTGTTGAAGTATTATTAGTTTTTTAAAATTAAATTTTTCATTTCTTTAAAAGACGGCAGAATAAAATTGTACATCTGGTACAAAAAACATACGTTCTTAGGTTTTTCGTGAAATTTGAAAAATGTGGATGATGTAACATAAAAATATATACATCGTGTCCAAGATAAGGATGCCTACTATGGGGATCTCGGAAACGGTAAGAGATGGAAGGTCGGTTAAATGGAACAAAAGTTACGAATTTGAGAGGATGTATTTATGTTCTTTGTAGAACTCGAATATATCTTTAAGTTTTTGAGATATTTGAAAAAAATTGAATTTTCTGATTTTCGTTTTTATTTTTTTCTGCCCTTATTTGAAGAGCTACCAAGAAAAGAAGAGCACATTTTCATTGCCCCTTTTCTAGCTCTACTTAATGCTGTTATTCAATTTTTGATACAACGTTTCGTTTGTTAGCAACCATCATCAACTTTATTTTTTTAAATACACGAAATTCTGAATTCAACGATATATCACAGTTAAAACTAATACTAGAAACATTAGAAAACCGTAAAATTATTATAAAATTATGTTTTGTAATTTTAAATGATAGACAAATAAAAAACAAATTTATTTTAAAGGTTAATAAACTCACAAAAGATGTTCAAAAAGATTCATGTTATTCTCTAAACATAAATAGCATCTTCTAACTGTAGCATCTAAAACATTCTTCAGCATTTGAGGACTTATACTAGCAAACGCTTCGAGAACTAATATTTGTGAAATTTCTTCGTTTTCAATATCGTTTCTATAAGTGTAATATTTAATGTATCCCCAAAGAAAAAAATCCTAAGGTGTTATATCTGGAGAACGGGCTGGCCACAGTACATTTGCATGAGTGCCAATACATCTTTCTGGAAATCTAACTATAAAGGTATTCTCTGACAACTCTGGAATTATGTGCTGGTGCACCGTCCTGAATAAACCAACAACCTTCAACTTCTTGAAAAGGCAAATGATTCAAAGCTATCTCTAATTCATTTTGGAGTAAAATTTGGTAACGTTCAGAATTTAAGGACTCGTAGTAAAAGAAAGGACCTATAATTCGAGTACCGAATATAGCAGCCCACATATTAAATCTGAAATGGTGTTGGTGTTTGGCCGTTTTGTACAGACGTGGATTTACTCCTACCCAATAATGAGCATTTCTACGATTAAAAATTCCATTATTATTAACCATACATTCATCGGACCATATTATTTTATTCGGAAAATATTCATTGTCGTGAGATTGACGTGTATACCATTCGCAAAACATTCTACGTCTTTCTGGGTCACCTGTTCGAAGTCCTTGGCGAATTCTAAATTTATATGAATGTACTTTCTCCATCTTTAGAACATAATGAGCTGTGGAATGGGCTATACCAGTTGCCTCTTCAATTTTTCTAGTAGAAACCTCTGGATTTTCCGTTACAGCTAATAAAACAGTAAGGTCGTTTTCTTCATTGCAAGATTTTTTGCGAGATTTTACAGGTTTTTTGAACGCACCATATTCTTTTAGATTAACTGCTAATGTGCGAAAAGTTCTTTTGTGAGGTTGACACATTTCTGGATATTTGTTTAAATACATTATTTCGGCTTCAGAACAATTACGTTGACACAAAATCTAACACGTCAGTATATCGAATTTTTCATTATTTGAAAATGTACTCCTACCATATTGTTTTTAGGTACACACAAAATGTAATTAACTCAAAGACCACCAAACAAACGTAATACGGACCACAATCAATTATGACAGGTAGGTAAACAAAATGCAAAGCCAACTTATTTTTATCAAATGCATCAGTACGACGGAAGATGTATTTTAACTGTTTAATTAATAGTATTTTCACTAAATACATACTTGTGAATTATTTTATTCGCAACAGGCATTAGAAAATGAGAAAACATTATTTTATAATAATTTTACAGTTTTCTAATGTTTCTAGTATTAGTTTTAACTGTACGTTTTCGATGTTTTACATTGAATATGAATTTTCTCATCCGAAACGTATCAAAAATATAAAGTGTGATATATCGTTGAATTCAGAATCAAGGAGAGAATTTAAATATGGTAAAAGACATATTCGAGTTCTACAAAGACCATAAATACATCCTCTCAAATGCGTAACTTTTGTTCCATTTAACCGACCTTCCATCTCTTACCGTTTCCGAGATCCCCATAGTGGGCATCCTTATCTTGGACACGGTGTATATTCGAAAAGAGCAGTTAGTTTTATGTAAAAAAGGTTCTCTTACAAATTTTCTCAAATGTGATAGTTTAGCTTCAATACATTATTAAAACCAAGCACAAATAAAGTTTAATAAATTGTATAATATAATCTTTAGTTTTATTACGCTTTATTACTAGAACTAATTTTTACCTAATATGTTCATTACAAATTGATGAGATAAACTTTCCCATAAAATAGCAGTTTACTTATTAATAACTTGCAGCCAAAACTATTATACGAGGGTCGAGCTGAATTTATTGAGAATAAGAAACGCGGTTAATATTTTCTAGGACTTTATTTTAAATATGATCAAGGTAGTTCCCTTCCACAATGACACACTTGACCATTCTTTCCACTATTTAAAAGTTCCCAACAAATCTTCTTTCGGAATGGCTTTAAAATAAGCGTGAACTGCGGCATTAATTTCTTCTTCGGGCGAAAACCTTCTATCCCGCAAATTCTTTTTAAGTCAAGAATAGCCAAAAGTCGCACATTGCTAAATCAGACGAATACGGTGGATGTTCTATTACTTTTACATTTTTTTCAGCCAAAAACTGGAGAGTTAAAACTGCCGTACGGGACGATGCATTAGCATGGTGTAGCACAATTACAATGTCTGGAACGCTACTAAACACGTCAGGTAAACATTTTTCTGTGTGCCATTTAGCTGTAACTGTCTTTTGTCCTTCTAGTTTAATTGACTTTACTAGGCCTGTAATTCTGAGGAATACTGCATACATAACCTTTTTCATACCTCGCTGCTTCTTTGTCATTGTTGGGGTTTCTTCATCTTCGTGAATCCATACACGACTCTCTTGGTGGGTAGATACGTCGAAAAAGGGAATTTAAGTTTCATCAGCTGTCACTATTTTGGAAAAAGTTGTTGTCCGCCATTATTTAAAAGATTTACAGTTTCATGGAAAATTATTACATGCTCTGATTTTGGAAGTCAGAAAGGTGATGCGGCACAAAATGACTAACCACTTTTTTTTAAATGCAGCTGATCGTTTATGATTATGCTAATGGCTGATGATTAAATCTTGTTGCTCTATTACCGCATAAGTGACTTTATTGTCCTCTTCAATTATTTTTTTAACAGCAGCAATGTTTTTGCCAGTAACAGCCGTAAGGGGTCGCCCTGGTCCTTTTTGATGCTGAACACAATTCCTTTCCCGTTCAGATGCCTTATACCATCGGTAAATTGTAGCCAATGAAGGTGCTTGTTCACTAAAAGCCGAATCTAAACTCTCTTTGCACTCATAAGCGCTTAAACATTTTTTTTTAAATTATAAAAAATCATGATTCGAAAATGCTCTGTGGTTAATTCCATTTTTTACTTGTAATTTCACCTTAAAAAATTAATAACTTGAATTATAATGAACGTACTTAACTACAATAACAAAACTTCAAATGACAGATAAATAATGGCTCTAAATAACAATGTATGTTTTGTTTTTCACGGCCTATTAGGTCTTCTTATTCTCAATAAATTCAGCTCGGCCCTCGTATAAATTAAAAATGCGAACTACATAAATTTTTTAAAACTGTTAGGTACCATATACTGACGACGATGACTGTAATTGTTATCGAAACGATTATATTTATAACGAAAATGTTAATTAATACATACTTTGTTACTTACATGTTGCTAATTTGTACCAAAAAAAAAAAAGTTGCAACGAATTTTCAAAAAACGGCACAACGCTATCCTGAGTTTACACTAGAAGTCCGCTTAAAAAAGTTAACTGCGTCAAAAGTTATGTGAATTAAATATCCATTATAATAAGTTAGTTACTCAACGCGTATTTTAAGAAAACCCTACCACGTTTTCTAGTTCGTTGATTGTTGCATGGTGAGTAATATATTTTACAAGTTTCAAGTTGGCAGAATTTTTCTGACGGGATTTTTTTTATGTTTAGGGGAGAGTTTTTATTTTTATCCCCTTTGCAAATGAATGGGGTAAATTCAGAATTATTGTTGCGTTGCTTATAATATATTTTATCTTCAAGAAACTAATAAACTTGCGCCATTATTCGTTTCAACCTAACAATGAGATTGAAGTTGAAACTAATAATGGGGCTAGGACAATGTGATTTTGATAGAAAATTTCAGATAGAAAAAATCTGTCAGAAAGAAGCATACTTGTCATCAGCCATCAAAACGAAGGATACTTATTAGACACTTGAAGATAAAAATAATACATTGCGCTGGACGTGTAAGTTGATCCTCAATTTTGCAGTCTAGGCTGAGCTCAATAATGATCAACTTACATGTCTTACATAGTAATCTAGTATTATAAGTATAAAGTTGGCAGTATTTTTCTGACTCGACTTAGATTTTTTTTCTTTATAGTTGGAGCACCTTTTGTCCCCATTGCAAATTAATAGGACTATTGTTACGTGGTTTATAATATATTCTATAAGTTTAAAGTTGGCAGGATTTTTCTGACGAGATTTTTTTTATATTTGGGGGTGAGTTTTTAGTTTTTATCCCCATTACAAATAATGGGATAAATCTAATATGATTGTTGCGTTATTTATAATATTTTTTATAAGTTTAAAGTTGGCAGGATTTTTCTGTCGGGAATTATGAATTTTTTTTATAAATTAACAATGATTGTTGTGTTGCTTATAATGTATTTCACAAGTTTCAAGTTGGTAGGATTTTTCTGACGGGACATATGAACTATTCTTATATTTTGGGGTCGGGTTTTTATTTTTTTATCGTCTTTGCAAATAAATGGGATAAATTCAAGATGATTGATGAAGGGTTTGTAATATGTTTTATAAGTTTAAACTAAGCAGGATTTTTCCGACTGGACTGAATTTTTTTTTGATTTATCGAGGCTACTGGTGTTCTGGCTGCTGTAATGAAAACGGCTGCTGAAAATTGGCTGCTAACTTAACATCGGTCGTCTGAGCCTTAATTTGCATTTGGCACGCTGAATAATCTGCTATTTTCCCGCAAAAACTAATCCAATTTCGGAAAGTCAAAATGCGTTAGAATGATAAAAACCTAAGCTTTATGGTATGCATAGTTCTCCATAAATACATAATTTAGTAAATGTTGGAAACAAGTGAAACTTATTGCACAGAATGATTGATTAATACGTTAGTTTCAAGATTACTATGTTTACTGGCCCCATTGCCATCTTGATTAAAAAAGGCAGCATTTGGTACATTTTTTAAATTTAGCTACTTAGAATATTTCAGTAAAAATTAGATAAAAGTACTCGAATCTCGAGAAAGAAACCACGCATTTCCATAAGGTAAACGGTATCTTCAAGGCAAAAGTATATACTTTTAGAATATATAGGCATACAGTGTTATATTTTTACAATTTTGAATAATACTTGAACACGTCATAAGCGAAAATGGCTTGTTTCCACAGTCTCAGTACTGTCATTCATAGCACAATTATCTATAAATTTTGAAACTCACGGATTACGAAAACGGAGTTGCAGGTCTTGAAATTTTTGTAGTGTTACCTGTATTACACCCAACGGTTTCTTTTCTATTTATATTTATGTAATGTTTAACGAAACTGTTTTTCCGGTTTATTAAAATATCTCTTCGCATCAGCGATCGTATGAGCCTTATTTTCTATACAAGGAAACAAAATTATTAAAATACTATGTAAAAATTCATATCTATTTATTTTACACCTTCAAAATAGTAGTATTTCTTAATCATCATTTACTGGAACTGCCCGTCTTTTCCTTTCAACCATTTTACGTCGTCTAAAATTTTGTTCTGAATAGTAAAAAAGATTAGCACATGTGTACGGCGGTGACATTCTAAGCGAATGTTGTAGCCGTAGTGATCTGTATCATCTTCTTTAACAGAAGCTTGATACATAAGAAGCAACATTTGCTCCCCAGTTTGTGTAATTACTGCTGGTGTTGATCTACTTCGCTTTTGTTCTCCTTGATTTGTGCAATTAATATCCAATCCTCGTACCCCTCAATGACTACATCACAATTCTCTCCAAAATGTTTGAACAGGTATATCACATATTGCTCACAAATAGAAGAGGATTTGCAGCCCACGTTCCGTTTCATTCTGGAAAGGCGGAAGTCACCATCGACAATACAGAAACTGGGTTTAAGTCATACCGCAGTACTACGTTCCTCAAGAAAGGAATCATAGACGACCGACTTTTTCGTTTTTCTCATGCGCTCTTCATTTAAAAGAGCCATATGGTATGGTGACAACTCATAATTTAAGAGGTTTGCTACATCCTCCTCACTTTTTTCTTCTGTTCTTTGAAAAATCATAGGGGGTCTATTATTAATATTTCATTCTTCACTTTGATGGTGCTGCTGATAGTGACCAATTAAAGTACAGTATTCTTCTTTAATGTTTCAGTTTTTGGGAGTTAAGGTGTTCATTATTGCGGTGCCAACTTCTGCGGCTTGATAACAATTAACGTGGCTACTTGAAAGGATGAATTGAATTGAATGAGGTATAAGAAGAGGGTGGTCAGCAAGCCATTGAGCAATCTTCATTCTGTTTTAGTCAATTCCATTTCTGCACGTCACTCGCAAGTGAACGTGCTGCTCTCCACTCAATAATCGAACTCCAGAAAAGTCCTTGAGTGATCCTTATACCTCGCGTTAGCCCCCTGAAGTTTTGATTTAACGTACAAGCATCTGCTCATTACCATGTCAAGTTCAAATTCTGAACTATACATTTTTCATTCGTGCTTATCATGCTTTATAAGGCAGCAGTTCCAAAACACTCACCTTTCCAACTATTTCATTAGGACTAGTTGATTTTAGTTGAATGACCTTTTTCTTAAAAAACATATTGACACCAAGAAGTTTGAGGAGTGGTAATGGGGTAAGGCGATGTGGTGAAATGGTAGGGGAATAACTTGCTATATTAATAGGCCACTAAAAGCAACGTTGTAAAATTTAACAACACAACAACAAATGAATACATCAATTCCTTTTTATAGACATTTTTAAAGTTTTTTTTCATGAATTCAAGCTACTAAAATAAAAATCTAACAAAATGTTAAATTTCCAACCATTTCATCAACCATTAATATATATATATATATATATATATATATATATATCTAAGTTGAGTTGATCGGCCTATTTTCACAGTTTTTGCTTTTTGAACGCGACATTTCGGAAGCGAACTCTGCTTCCGTTATCAGGCTTAGTCCTGAGAAAGACTGTTTTCGCACTTGAGTCAAATTCATATGTTTATGATTTTTTCCCAAGCACTCGACTAGTCTCAGATTCGAATTTAGTACTTTTCACTTACAACTGACATCTTTACCGCTCAGCTACTGAGTAATCCAATATATATATATATATATATATATATATATATATATATATATATGTGTGTGTAAGTTTTTCGTGGTTGCGCAGTAGTTTATTGTGCATGTTGCGCAGTAACTTATTGCGCAGGTGCATTGTGCTTAAGCTCCTCGCGCATTATTGGAATCCATATGGGTTTCATTTCCACACTAGCTTGGCTTAATGGATTTTCTGCTAGTGCGATGTGTGTGGCTTCTTTTGAGTTTCAATTCTCGTCATTTGCCACTATCTGTATGTTATCCAATTGCTTCGCTTCCTTAATGTTTAGAAAATAGACCAAAAAAAGTTTATCAAATAATCTTTGATAGTTTAGAAATTATGATTCCCTGCATCAACGAATTTTGAGTAAAAATTAAAAAATCTCAAAAAATATGATAGATAAGGTGTAACTGGTCTTAATAAATTTAACACAAAATTTAGTGTAGAATCCAATACTGACATCAAAATAGGGCAGTTCCATTAAAAAAAAAATAACTTTAGTTTTTAGAATATGGGCACTAGGGCACTAGGTCGCCCGGTATATATATATATATATATATATATATATATATATATATATATATATATATATATATATATGAATCGGTGATGTTCCACGATTTTACCTTCTCCTGTTTTGAACGTTCACTTATGCTTCTTTTTCGTTATGTGTTAATGATTGTGTTCTACTTGTGTTCCACTGCCTTCCACGCTGTTGGGAATCGAAGTGCGTTATCTTGTCTTCATGCTGTTCGGATTCTTTTCTATTCCTATTCCCTCTCTGATTATGTGAGATGCCCTGCATCTTTTACATGTTGTGCAATTGATGACGCAGGTTGGTTTTTCTTCACGGAGTTGATGTGCACCTCTCCCTTTAATTTTATTTTTCTATTCATTTGTCCAATGTACGATAAATCACAGTCTCAACAGGGTATTTCGTAAACTCCATGGTTTTCTAGGTTGATGTAGTCCTTGGATTCCGAAGAATGTTGGTCACTTTACGATGTGCTGTAAATATGGTTTTTAAGTTTTTGAAGTATCCTACTTATTTTATCTGTTGTGCCTTTGACCTATGGTAAGATCGCTTTAGCGAGAGCTGGTTCTCTGAGACAGATGTCGAACGTCGTAGTGTTTGAATCCATTCTTAGTTAGAGCATATTTTTATTTTTTGGATTCCCCTTTGATTTGTTCTTAGTCCGTTAATCTTCTCGAACTGTTGGGTAGTGGTTTACTTACCTATTGATTTTTAACTGTACTGGATGATGATTTTTGGTATTTATGTACCTACCCGTGTGTAATATATTATTACATATTACATTATAGATTTTAATAAATATTGAATAAGTACATGTCGTTGTTATATGGGTGATATAATACGTTGGTTAATCAAATTCGATTTGATAATTATTCTAGAGGGAATTCGGATCAAAAACCTTTATATAAATAAACTATAGGTCAATTCCTCTCTGTTTCGAAGGTTTAGACGGAAATTGTAAAAAAAAAAGCTTTTTAATAACCACCAATCCTATAGATAATAATATGGTGAAACCGGTCGAGCAATGTCAAATGGTAAATTAGTAGAATTGTTTTTAATTGATTCATCACAATTTATGGAATTCTACAGAATAAGTTTACAAAATATTAACAATCAGAGAGTGTATGTTTAATGAGCAGACATGAATAAATTACCTATTAGACACGAGTTATGTAACAACTCAACAAGAATGGTGTTTGCGCAAATTACAATCAATTAAAGTAAAAAGAAATTACGATTCTTAAAAATTAGAATAACTGCTACTTTTTAAACAATTAAATGCTACCAATTAATGATTGGCAATCCACCTTAACGAGAAAACGTGGCTTCAATTATTCTATTATATTCGGGTGCATCTTATACGCCTAAAAGGAATATTCTACAAATACCAACAGAAGCACTTCATGCTACTGCATTAACAACATTAAACTATTCATGATTCCCATTTCACAGACACAGACACGCCATCACGCACGCACGTCTGCACGCGCGCACGCTCGCTCGCTCCCTCACTCACTCACTCACACTCACTCACCCACCCACCCACCCACTTCTATGAAAGATCATTCCTTTTTCATATTTAAAATTTTTGAAGATGAAATAAAAATGCAAAATAAGTTAGTGAAATATCAAATAAAATTATCGAGATCGTCATATCCATTTAAATTTAAGCAAACTTTCATTTATTTTATTTGTAATGCCGGTCGTTTTGCAACAAAATTAAATGAGATTTAGAGCTTACTGATTATCTGCAGACTCCATGATTAATTAGCTAATACATCCTTGGGGAATCTTGTGTTGTTTAAATTCTAAAACAATCATCGTGCGTGCGACTCACGATTTTACATTTATATCCCACTAGAGACGACAATTCAATTACATTTGTTTCACTGATGTTTACAAATCGTATAGGATTTTATACTTTTATATTAATTATTTTTATTATAAATTCACAATTTTGTTACTTTTAGCGCATTCTTCTTACAAAAACGTAGCTTATACTGATGTAAACTATATATGTTAAATCATTGTAGTGCTGTGATAATCTAACTACAATAATCGAACGTATGTAGTTAAAATTGAAAATCGTATCAAACGTATACATACTGCACAATAACAATTATAATTATTAACCTAAAGCTATTTATTTGTTAAATCAGACTATATCTTTAATCGGTACGTCAAATTTCTAGTTGTAAATGATATTATCAATTCCAATCTTTTCACATCGTTACAGTTACACCATTACTTAGTTCATTCTTAAAGCTATTACCATCTACTGAGGACGATAACCGTAATTATTATCGAAATATAAATAAAAAATACACCATTTTAATACCCAAAAGTTAAGTATTTTAATTATATGTATGTTTAATGTACAACGCATACATTGCACACATTGCATAATTGTCGATATATCTAATATTCGCAATTGTCATAAGCGAAAAAGCACATATACAACATATTTATTGTTACAAAACATCGCAAAACCATCACTAAAAGAACCCTCAAGTCTATTATCCACAGTTGGCTCACTCAACTTCAATCTTAATTTAGCGCTGGGTAACCAAAGAAAGGTCATTACGGTTTCGGCCGGTATTACATGTTCTGTTTCGTCAATAACCATAATTAATTCGAGGAGCAGAGCAAATCCATTTTATCTTTATGGGGTGTTAATTGCTTTTTAATGGGATTGAATTTTTCAACTTAATTGTTTTTTAAAGCTTCTTTTGCGGCGGCCTTTTCATCTTCTTTAAAGCTTCTTTTTCATCTTCTTTTTGGACCAGTAGTTCAACCCTTATTTTCTGTCACCTTCTTTATGAATACCGACGGGTTGCATATCTCAAAGGGTATAACGTCTTGGGTCAGACATTTTAATCAACAATCCAGCATATTGGCCCAGCACCTTGCTTACGGATGTCTTTTTGACTTACTGTCATCTTTTTCCCGTGTCTTTCTGGTTTTCAACAGTATTGTTTGCATGTTACGGCATCTCATTCCCCTGTGCCTTTTCATCCGTTCGCCGTCTTGTTTCAGTGTTTCGCCATTTTGCTTCCGGAACCGTTTTGGGTTTCCGCTATTTTGTTTAATTGTACAGTATTGGGTTTACGCCATCTTTTTTCATTACCTATTTAATATATCCACCATCTTTGTTTTACGTGTAGGACCATTTTCCAAAAATTGATCTAAACAGATAAGCTCTGCCACAGTCTTCATCTCCAGCGACTAGGGCTTCGCCTTGATCCTCATTTCCATAAGTATTGACTCCCGCAAGGCTTCTAGCAACGGGGATCCGCCCTGGGCCCCATTTCCAACATGTGGGACTCCGCTAGAGCCCCCCTTTTCCGACACCTGTAATAAACTGGTAATGCGTTCATGTTATAATTGTCCCGGATCTTGAACTATTTTATATCACATAAGCCCACCAATTTGCGTGATATAAAAAACGTAATTACGTTTAATCGCGAACTGTGCCTTGATACACGTTATTTACTTAAGAAAAATAATTGCGGATCTTACATGTGCCGGAATTACAGATAATTTTCAGAATTAACTATTAACAACTTAAAGACTACTTTAATGATAATTTTTCATATAATTTTTGTTTTAATTGGATCCAACTACAATGCAACCTGTCATTTGCTCTACAGGGTGCTAATACGCAAATTCACTATCAATTTACATAATCTTACTATCAAAGTAAAAAGTTTGGTCACTTCACTTTGAAGGCATATTTTTCCTACTTCTAAGTGTTTAATTGGAGTCGTTTTAAAACTGTTGAATTTTATTTACAAAAAGGTATTATAAATCGTATCATTTTTCAACACGCTCGATTGTAAACCTTCATCAATATTTTATTTTTCACTGTAAGTCAATAAAATTTGAGAATTAGGTAGTTCCATTCTTTCTAAACCTATTACCAAAAACAAATTGTAACAAATTGTTTTCATTTGCTTCTAATAGTCCAAACAGGCAAACATGACCAATTCTCACTACGTGATGTAAGTAAACATTTTTTTGTCATAACATTAAGGGATTGCCTAAATAACGTAAATGTCAAAATATTTTCTTAAAAGATACTCGTGATTATACGATTATGCAGTTTTACAAAAATGTGCTCTTATTGAATAAGGATGGCAAACCGCAACCGTTAGGAGAGGCGGCACACATGTACTATATCGCGTGAATGAAAAATTTGTAGACGTGTTTGTACCTTCAATTTAAGTCAATATATTATTTGTTAGCGAGCTCAAATATTATGTCAAGTAAGGATATATAAAGGTTCGAACCAAGAGCGATGTTTGTATACAAATGTATTTATTATGTAATTTGAAAAAATAGTTTTTGAGATGTAGAAATTTCGCCTTTTGCTGCAATTAATACATGAAACTATTTTGCGGCACTATATAAATTGAGATTCCTCAGTAGAGGCGACACAAAGTCGCGCGTTGAATTCTCTTCCTCTGTTACCTCTGCGTGCAGTTAGAAAAAGTCGATCTTTCCGTATTTACTGGCTTTAATGTACAGCATCCTGTAAAAATATTGTGTATAACGCTTAGAATAAGGGAGTTAACAAGCGTGGCATTTTTCCTTTATTACACCGTTTTTAAATAATAGAAAGTGATGAAATCAACATCCACCTCTAAGCAAAGGTGTACTCTCGCATTTACCTAAAAATGAAAGCAATCCATTAATTAGTGTTTTAATTATTAATTTATAAAGATTTGTCTTGCGCGATGAGTGGTGAAAAATGGTGTTTTCTCAAACATATTTCGCTATAGTACTTAGCTAAATGTAACAAAAAATATCAAATTAGGTTTACATACACAGAAATAAATATCGATTATGATGCAAGTTGCTTGATTAAAATCAGCCTAATAGTTTTCGAAATATAAAAATTTCAAGTCAGGTTTGAGTAAGGGTTGAAAAAAAACACGTGTTAGGATAGAACCAGATGTTCGCTCGAACTGCCCTTATTGATGTAGGGTAACGAATTTTTGAAAGTCGTTGCGGTGAAAACTTCACAAATGTAATAATAAATTGAGTCGGTACGGACCGCGATCAAAAGATATCTTTGTACGGGTACGTTGAAACTTGAGACCTTAATGTAGCACTTTTTACGGACAAATGCATATTTTTAAAATGAAGATGTCGTGCAATAATTAATATGAAACTGTTCCAACGTCAATTAATGCTTCTGGTTTTTTTCATTACTTTTGAAAAATGGGGGTTGATTGCGGGAGTAAATATAGTTAGTTTTGAAATTGGAGGAAAAGCTAGTTACACTTAGTGTCGATGGAGCCAGATCGGGTTGGTTAATTAAATACCTTCATTGTAAACAGTTTGTCTTTAAAATAATTTTTGCGTGTATAATTCCTCTTGAATTTGTATTTTTTTTCGGGTGTTAGTTTTAATGTGTTTTTCAAACATTACTCTATAAATAACAGTCACTCCTTTTGAAGTTAAACCGCGTGTGTTAACGATTTGTGTCTGTGATCACTTAAGGAAATATATATTCAAGTGTAAGTAGGTATTTTTATATAAATTAAGGCTGGCAGCAAATAATTTTACAAGCGTATATAACGTATTAAAAATCGAGCGTTGCCTTGCAAAGGTATCTCATTCGCACGCGGGCTCATTAAGCAGAAATCTGCTAAAATAAGACAGTACAGGGCTCCCTCTCTCTTGTATTTGTGTGAATTATCATTATTGTTTATTTTAATTTTTCAAATTTGACAAAATAGTTTACTACATCTTTAACAATTTTTAACAAACATTACTACTGACGAAGATAACTGTAAGTGTTATCGAAACGTTTAGATTGTATAATTTAAAGTACACCATTAAAAACCCCAAAAGAGATCAGTATTTTATTATTATTGTTTGTTGTTTATATTTGCATTTGTGTAGAGGTGAGGCGTGGGCGAACGGGTACAGGACACCGTTCTGGTTATTTTTATTGTTTTTATTGTTGAATAGATGAATGTGTAACCTGAAAAGGGGCACTGTATTTTTCTAACGCACTCAAACTTATACATCGGTCACGATGTTATGATCTATTTATCACTTACCCTTGTAAGGCTCTGTTTAATTAGGGTTTTTTATGTCAGTTTTGTTAAGTAGAATTGTTTGCCTGCGAAGTAATCGCTCTTTACATATAATTTATTGTAAATTTTCGTATGTACTTTGTACTTTAGTAGTCACTAAACAATTGCGTACGTGTAAATTCCTTGTCTATTTTCTTATGTCCTTGCCTTTACCTTATCATCACCTGTGCACTTTTACTATTATTGTATTTTATATGTACCGTAATTTGACTTATTGTTTTATGTGCTTATTTACTTAAAGATCGGCATGATTGGTTTTAAAGGGTCACATGTTAGGTGTTTCGATTTTATTCTGATAATTTATTTATGACACAATTGTGGGTGTGGCTACATGGGTTTTTTTATTGTATTTATGTGTAACTAAACTGCTTTTTATTAATTTTTCTTGTAATGTTAAAATTTTGTACGCACTTTAACCTGATTTAATGGTGTTTTGTTATATATTTAACCCTTTTATTGTTTTAGTGTTATTTGAATTATTGGTGGTTTTTTCCCACAATAGTACATTAACGGGCTGAACCACAATTGTGCAAAGCTCGTTAATTTTCATTTGAGTAGTTTCATTGTTTACCTGCCCCACATGATGCAACACTTACCTCATCCAGCCTATCTCAGTCAAATAGCACATCGTACCTACCACTAGACGGCCACTTCGTTTGATCAGATTTGAGGTTTGCGAGTAATTAAATATCAGACTTGTAAATAAATTCTAATATTTTAATTATTGCTAGGAAATTCAAAGTAAGGCAAGCAATTAATTTGAGTAATAGTAACATTACTGCCAGTAAAGTCAAGATAAATCACTTAGCGATTATTTTGTTCTTGAAGTTGCACTATTGCAAATAATTTCAAATTACACTTTGCAAGATAGGGTACCTGGGCGACGCTACAATAGTAGTTTAATTAACATAATCGCCCGATTTGTCAAAACAACATTTAATATTTTAGTTCAGTTGATTTATTATGGGTTGATACTAGTGTTTCCTTTGAGCATAAAACCACACAGATCATAGACCACC
Organism: Vesta saturnalis; assembly: GCA_036346205.1. NCBI lineage: Eukaryota > Metazoa > Arthropoda > Insecta > Coleoptera > Lampyridae > Vesta > Vesta saturnalis. The sequence goes on from JARFJB010000156.1 coordinate 2,375,704, forward strand.
TCGTCGAATACCTAACCAGAGGTTTTTATAACAAAGAAACTGCGATTGGAGATGATAGGTTTTTATTTGTAATAAATACGGCACTATTAATTCTTTTTTTTTTGGCAAAATAGTTTACATATTTTAACGGCTGCACATTTGTTAGTAAAATTTTCCAAATTGTATTGATTTTTTTTGTGCCAGTGTATAATGTACATCCTATTGAGCTTAGCGAGTTGTTTGGAAATAAATTCAAGCGAAGTGTACATATACGATATAAAATAGGTAACTAAATTAGATAATAGTCGTATTTAGTACCTTCCTCATTACTTAGTGCCAATCCAATTGGAAAATGTTCATTCAAGTAATTTCTAAAGAACTATGCGAAAAAAACATTGTTACGGCGATCTAATAAAATTTCTTCTAACAAATCTCCCAGTGTAGTTCGTAGTATTTCGGCATATCTTAGGCTTGTTACATTTCCTTCATATATGAAATATATAAAATTTCGTCCTATAATGAAGCATGAAACACTAACGCCACATCACTATCGTCTTTCTCTTTGAAAGGTGAGATGTGGACTCTCTTGACTCCAATATCTTTTATTGTTTCTATTAAATTCGTCCGAACTGGAGAAAAACGCTTCGTCCGTCCAGACAACTTGATTAAAAAAATGTTGATTTTCGTCCACCATCCCAAGATACCAATATTGCAAAAATCCAGTCGCCGTGGAAATTCACCCGGATGTAAGTTTTGAACTAAACTTGTCATGTGTCCATGTTTTTATCAAAGATTTGCCGATAATTTTCGAAATTACAATTTATTTGTTAGTACCGTACATCTTAAATCTAGTGTAAACTTTTGTGATTGGATTTAATAACGCAGAAATTTGGAGTGAAACGATGAGTATCGTTTTTACCGCGCTTAAAATTCAAACGATTTTTTTTTTATGATAGCTAATTAGTATTTATTTAACGGGAGGGATGTAAAAAAACCAATATGGCGGATAATGAACAGGTAGTCACTTGTAGTTTAGGCGTTTAGGCGTATACTCGTTATCGGGCGACAGTTACGGCAATCCCGCGAAAGAACGTTTTTGTTAACTCCTGGTGATCGAACTTTCGTTGAGAAGTGGGTTGTTTTTTCCCCGATTAACACTCGCAGGGATCTTTTCATTTGTTCACCCATCACGAGTTCAAATTATCGTAACGACGTAGTGCAGTTGATCCAAGTAAGTGTAATGTGTTATAACTAGTGCATTCATTTTCCTCTGGAATAGTCATCACTTTTATGCGGACTAAATCAACGTTCTTTCAAGTGCCAGACATTAGTTCACAGCTCGCTGATAACAATTAACTTGCTGTAAATAGCTAATTTTCGTATAACGTTAACGCCTAATACTAAGAATTAAGCAAGTCCGTTGCAACAGTAAAGCGGGTAAATAAAGTGTAAATACATAGACTGCAATATGTCGTACAACCAAGTTGATAATAATTGACCGCAGTTTGGCATTCTCAATCGACGCACCGATATCCTTCACGGGGGAATTTCGAGCGTAGCTACCACACTCAGTATCTTATTATCGCCACCACAGAAGTCAACCACCAGGTCTCCTCTAGATGTATCGACTGAACCAGAATTAAGGTAACTTTTGTTGTGCATTTACAGCTTTTTTCTTTCCATAAACGACGAATATTAAATAAAATTTCTGTATTTTTTTTAATGCATTGTTTATTTTGTATGTACATAAGCTTGAATACTATTCCTTGTTGATAAATTTTGATTATTTTAGTGTAGAATCTTCCGAAATTATACGTGTTTTTTGTGTATAAAGGTTTTAGTGACAAATATTGTCAGAATTTGTATGAACAAAATTTTACAACAATTTTTTAGAAAAGGCCGCAACTAGCTAGTTCCAATGCCGAATAAGTAATATCAAGTTAATCTGATTTAAGTGATTACACTGTATTTTTGTTGTGGTCATTTGACGGCGGTATTACCTTAATTTGTTTTTTTGGTTTATGGATGTGTTTTTATAATAAGATATGAACCCAGCTGTTATACGTCATCTAATTGCGAGTATTATTTTGGTTGGATTATTTTAATGAGATCACACAATTGACATCAATATTTTTGGTGTTTATTTGAGAAAGTAAAGTAGTTACGTTCGACAACGCTTTAAGTAATTATCGATTATAACGTAATATTTAGTTTGTTGCGTTGATGTATCCTTTTTATTTGAGCATATTTTATAGCGATCTGATTAATATCCTTCCATCTGGTTGTAGTTTAGAGTAAAGTAAATTTATTCGTTTTTAGAGATGTTTTATTGAAAATCAGACATTAAATGAAGTAACGTAATGACAATCATTGATTTATTTAGAGTAATGATTCTTTTTTTATTTATTGTTGCGTGCGATAATATTTGTAGCCTCTTAGGTGTAGCGAAGATCTGCTGGCCCTGGCCTACCTGTGGTTGATTACGTACAGGTAAGCGAATTATTTGAGTATTTAGAAAAGCTGTGAACTTACGTAATTAAGCAAATCAACCCCTATTGCGACTCTTCAGATAGTGTGGCGCCCATTTCCGGTTTTTATGACGACTCAACACCCATTTCGACTTATATATGGTAAACTATCCTTCGGTGTGCAAAATTAATTAACATCTTACCCACCCCGACCGTGGGCTAGTCGAGCAAACCCCCAATTTTATCTGTTACCCCGTTTATACCGTAACAAACTATATTTATAAGGCCGAAATGTATGTTTTTTCTTAATTCTCTGAACTGTTCTTGTAATTTTCCTTAATCCGGACAAATTTTCTCTTATCAGGTTGGGTACGTTCTGGATATCTATACAAAAAGTTACTTAAAATTTAAACTTAAACTGGTTTATTAAGTTACATGTCAAAATATAATTCGGAGGCTTCATTTAAATTTTCGTTGCTTTGATTATAGCACGCAAGCATATCATATTTTTCGAAGTTATTTATGTTTATTTTTAGTTTTCAAAAAACAGAATAAAGTGTCAATAACTATAAAACTGAATAGATTTCGAGTTTCCATGGCAACCAAGAAAGTTTTCAAATCTATCTTAATTAAAAGAGATAAAATAAAAATTCAATATTTCCTGGCTAAATCAAATTTGCCATAAAACATATATTTTTGGAAAGCCTGCACAAAACGGATTTCATTTCAATCAAAATATATGAGTTTGTGCTATAACTCAAAAATCGCACTCATTAGAAAAAATCTAGCTACACCATTGAATTCTACGTAAAAACATCTATAAGCAACCGATTGTACTTTATTGGTTGTTGGTGTGCGTGCGCCAGTGTGCATGCGCGCGCGCGTGCGTGCGTGTGTGCGGGCGCGCGCGCGGATCAGATTGCTGCTCGCACGACCTGATAAACTTTGCAGGAAAATCGGCTTAAGCACGCGCATAATTTACTTCAGTCAAAAAATATTTTTTAAAGAAAATGTTTTAAATAAAATTTATAGAACAAATAAAACTGCATAAAACTTAATTCTTTAATTTTTTTCAGGAAATATATTCGAACTCTGATAATTGCAAAAAAAATCATATTTTGATATTAAATGAAAACAATTCAGGTAGAAAATAATTATGGCAAGTATAGGTTAGAGATTTGAAAAATCTATAAAATATATAAATTATACGTTTTTCTATAAAATTGATAAGTGAAAAAAAAATTTCCTCTGACATGAGGTGGTGACCACACGAGATATTTTATACATGAGTGGAAATTTTAAACGTATACATTAATTGGTTAAAATGCAATGCCCTTTAATAAATAAAACGGACTTAACTAAACACTGTAGTTTACACTAACGACTAAATCTCGATAAGTGCGGACCAATAGGAAATAGCTTTGAATGTATAGTTTTAGTTATTTATATTGAAGTAATAGACTTAGATTAGCTGCAAGTGAATTAGAGCTACGGGAATTGATGCGTTCCAATAAAAGGTTTAAATAACAGTTTCTACGTCAAAATGGAAAAGCACGGTTGGTCTAATGGTACATTGGTCGCCTGACACTCGGTTGAGGCAGGTTCGATTCCCTCATGCAATTTTTTTGTTTCTGTAATCTAGTTTTGTTGGGTTACTGTAGTTTTGTGTATAATACCGTAGATTTGTAACGGGTGGTTGGTCCGCATTTATCGAGATTTAGCTGCTTGTTCATTTACTGACACAACTTGTCAAAAATAACATACCTACCAATACGGGGTGATGATACTCTTTCTTTTCTTGATATTTCATCTCCCCATCTACACTCAACTCAATGCATCAAATACCTACTTAAACTTGTTGCCAATATGTAATTAAAATTAGACTCGATCAGACGATATGTTAGGCAACAACTCGATACAACTGCATCTAATAGAAGAGTGTTAAACATGCTTCTTGTCATTTTGACAACTTTAAATACCAATACAGGAAACCAAAGGTTATGAATCAGAATATTGTGGGCACAGATCTATCTTTAGTAGTCTAGACTTTTTTTGAAAATTGGAATTCTCACGATCACTTTGATACATTTAAAGGGAGTAAAAAAGAATAAATATACCTACCCCTTTTATTGAATTATCAAAGAAAAAATTAAAAAAATCGCCCATTCCGAAGGCTTATATCTCAAACACAAATTCTGATTGACACATCGTCATCATTTTACTCCTACAATCCTTGGTCGATGTCATTCTGAAACACCTGGTATATTGTATTATTGAGATAAAAGTAAAGAAAGATTTCTATCTACTATCTATTACATATTAATCTATCTACAGATACCACCTAAGTTGAATAAATTGTGAATATAGATGCCATGAAAACAAATTTTTAATCAAATTCCTGAAGATTTTAGTACCTATTATGTTCTGCATACTGTTTTATTAAGCATTGTATACAAGAATTCAGTAAGTTATTGGTATAGTTCAATAATTGCCATAGTAGTTTTAAACACATTCAACTGTCCCTTCCTTAATTATACATCATATTGAAAGGTATAAACGAGGATATAAGTTTTTAATATCCTCTCCTTGAAATTTATCAAGCTCAATAAACCACAATTGTTAAAATATTATTATGAATATCTGAAATGGTCTTGAATATTACAGATAAGAATTCTTATCAATTTCTCTATAAATAAAGGGACCAGCATTTTTTAAACATCACATTTTACATTTATACCTTTAACTACGTTAGTAATGAACTATTAACAGAAACAAACAGGAAGTTCTTTCATTAACAGAGACTGAGTAAGATAATTATAAAAGTACGTTAGTTTATAAGAATAATGAGAAATTAAGCTATTCTCAGGAAGTCTCTTTAATCAACGTGGGTATTCTTACATAGAAAAAAAACCTGTGGGTTTACAAACACCCTTAAAAACTCCATTGCAAAATTAGTACTTAATTACGTTCATTTTAATTATACAGACATAAAGGTCTTTATGGCTTTACAGTTAATTAACTCAAAACACCCACATAACAAATCTAAATCTTATTTCACACTTAAATTATTGAGATTGGGTGTCATTATGTGAATTAGTTGTAAAGGTCTTGAAGTCGTTGGTTACTGTACTTACACAAGTCATGACCTTTTGACTTTAATCAGGCAAATTGGATAATTGAAGTTGAACATTGTATTTAAAACATTGATAACAACAGATGAAGCTGTTGTATGTACGAAAGAATATTACAAGTGTACATTTATCAAGATATTGTGATTTATATCTATAACACACTTCAGATTTGTTTGAAGTAGTGATTTGTGAATACTTACTTGGTATTCCACTTGCCGTTTGTCCCATATTATTTAAAAAGTGTATATTTATTGTACATCGGTATCATTTAAGCAGGTACTAAAATTTTTAAAACTTCATAACAACGAACGTTCACAAATACTTAAAATCGTCTAAAATTAATAAATAATTCACCGTTAAAATTAAAAATAAACAAATTTTTGTTCATAGAGTTTTGGGCTAATTAAAAACCGTAACATACTTAAAGTTGCAGTTTAACGATTAGTTTTATTATTTTACTACATGTTGGCTGCATTTCTCACTAAAACACCAAACTTCACACAGTATTAGAAAATTTACTTACTACTCCTAAAATTTTGAAATTAAATTACTAAACGCACCTACACAGTTTGTAATACACAGGTACTCTACATTCGTTGCATTGAAATTGAATATTTAATTAATAATTGCGTTATAATAATTACTTTAATAACTTTCTATTCCTACTAATTAAATTTATTAATGCATTTTCTATTTTCCTACTTTCAGATAACGTTTATTAGAGGTTTCTTATTAAAATTTTCATACCATCAAAATATTTAAATTCATTTCAGCACATAAATTTTGGTTCAGGAAATAGTAACGAGGATGATTGTATGATCAAATATAAACTAAACTACTTTGAGATACCAGAAAACATAAATGTACTACTCTAATTTCATTATAAATTCCAAGTGTAACATAATTGTAATGATACTCAGATTTATTGGAAGTTAATGGTGATTATAACCACCAAATTGCTGTTTGTCCGTCACGAATTAAATGCATTATTCTGTAAGAACTCGTCTCTGTGAAACTGGATGTAATTTGGTTAAGTAACATTCATTTCAATACATTAAATCAATAATTAAGTTAATATGATTAAATATTGTTGCAGCATACAAATAAATACATAGAAACATTTTCATAATAAATATATTTACAAACATTTTTTATTTTTTTTCATGTAGCAGTATATTACAATATGAGTGTGTTGTCACTGATTTTTTAAGCACAACAACCATTTTAGACCTTAATGTATTAGCCCAGAGCTGTACAGGAGATGGAGTGCGAAAATGTGACAGTGCACGTCACTGATTTTTGTGTTCGGTCCAAACATTTTCTGTAAATTTTTAAATGTGAAGATTATTTTGATTTATATATCTCATTACATAAACACAATAAAAATCGACGTAAAAAATCTTTTTAATTCATTTGTATACCTGCACTATATTACCGTCACTTTGTATCTTGGTATTTCACGTGATTGAAAATTGTATTATACATACAGAAGATATAGGTTGCTTTAGGTACAATTTACAAAAGCCTGTGGTCTGAACGTTAGTGTTTATCCTCGAACCATACTTTTTCAACACGGACAAATTCAAACTGCTCGGCATGCTAGTTGAAGTTCTTGGAACAAATGCAAATTTTGATAAGCAGCAGTAACAACTTACAATATTACAATGCAATAAATTTTCATTCAACTTCTAATGGATAACTAGTTTGAGAGAACCTGAAATGCATTATTTAGCTTTACGAAAACTATATGTTTATACGTAGGTAACTCTATGCCAAGATAATTGACAAGTGTGGGCATATAATCGTCAGTAAAAATCTAAACACCGATATAACAGTGTACATTTTTGTTGTCACTCTCCTACTGATTAAGTACTAATTCTTGAAATAGGTTTTATTCAACAATTAAACCTGCCTAATTAGACGTACTAATGGGTCATAACAATAGTTAAAATACTGTAATGTGGTGAGATTTTCGAAAACATCTGATATAAAAGTTCTAACAGTAATACATCAATCAAATGTGTATTAAAATGTCCAGGTTTAAATGACGTTTTATAATTGAACATTTTGTATATACGCCGAGTTAATAAATAAATATTACAAATGCATTAAAATAAACATATATCATTCTTAAAAATTATCGATGTTATTACAAGTTTGAGGTTATAAAGAAACAAAACGTTACTTTTCCTTGTCTAACTTCCAAGATAAAAACATACGGAATAATAGTCACACAATCAAAGTAAGGGATGTGTCTCCTCGCTCAAATATGATTTCTGTGATAAGGCTACGTTTTTTATTCGCAATCGTATTGTAATTTGTAATCTGTCAATTTCATGACATGGCAACATCTGGTAACTAGATTGTTACTGAAACTAGCCGAAAATAATGAACTAGCCAGGAATAAATATTACATACTCCGAAAATTATTGCATACCTGTGGTGAGGGTTGCATAACTATCATGAACCTCATAATCATTACAGTTAATTAAATTATGTGCTGTTATTTGATATTCTTTATTAATCAACGGACGTACAACATATTTAAAAAATAACTAACTAAAAAAAGGCATTAAAATTTTTTTTGGATTTTCATAGTTAAAATTAATGTTCACATTCATATGTAGGTATAGAGGGTTGTGCAATCGCCTTTTTTTTCATCCTAAGTCGACCTATTACCTCAATTTACGACGTTTTGGCAGTACATAATGAAATGCTTAAGTCGAATTATACATATTTTCATAGAAGCGGGCGGCTTTGGAATTTTTTTTAAGTTAGCATCTAGATGTCTGTTAACCTTTTTTTTTAAACGTCCGTTTGGCATAGATTGATGTTCTTGTTTTTACAATGTTGCCTATTTTGGTAATGAAAAGAGGTGGCATAATTATCCTAAAAAAATGGTATTAATAGATATTTATGTATTAAGGGCATAATCAGAAGATTATGGCTCGAGGGAATGTTAAAAGCCCGACGCGAAGCGGAGGGCTTTTATATTCCTGAGACCATAATCTAATTATGCCGTGGTACATACAATGTTTTATGTTATTTTGCACCATGAAACTGGAACAAAATATTAAAAACATTCAGTATTTTGGGCAAATTTTTAAATGCAAGTGCAGTGAAATAAAGTCGACAGTAGGCTAATTTGTTATTACTAAGATACTGTGATATTGCTATTATATATCATGTCATGTGTTTGCTGTCAATCATGCTGCTTAGCATCAATGACATTTCCGTGTTATAAAGACCACATTACGCCCGCATTTGCAGGCGTATAAAGAACATTATGGTGGCAAAATAAAATAATAGATATTTATGTATTAAGGGCATAATCTACAATTATGCCCGTGGTACATACAATGTTTTATTTTATTTTGCACCATGAAACTGGAACAAAATATTAAAAAGATTCAGTATTTTCGGCATGTTTTTAAATGCAAATGCAGTGAAACAAAGTCGACAGTAGGCTAATTTGTTGTTACTAAGATACTGTGATATTGCTATTATATATCATGTCATATGTTTGCTGTCAATCATGCTGCTTAGCATCAATGACATTTCCGTGTTATAAAGACCACATTACGCCCGCATTTGGAGGCGTATAAAGAACATTATGGTGGCAAAATAAAATAATAGATATTTATGTATTAAGGGCATAATCAGAAGATTATGGTTCGAGGGAATGTTAAAAGCCCGACGCGAAGCGGAGGGCTTTTATATTCCTGAGAGAGTCCATTGTTACACAATAAGTACGTGCTTCATATTTTTGCATTACTGGATACTGTTTTGAAGGTAGTGAGTAAGGTTATGTTAAACAGTAGTGACATCGTTAAATTAGCAAGAAGTAATATTCCATTTTTGAAAATAAAAATGAATCTGTAAAGTAAATCCGTATAATTAACACTAATATTGAGCTATCGCAAGATAGAATTCGAACTAAAATTTATTTAGAGCTAAATGGGAATTAGTAGTGAAATTGTTAATGTCACTAAGAAACATACACGCTAATTACGTTGGTACTCTCAAGATTTATGGTTTAATGGTTGGTTACTTACAAGAATTATAATCAATATAGCAAATATCAAGGACTTTCTAATTTTTTTACAAAATTCATACAATAGCTTTGCATCAAAGATTAAATTATGTTAAGACAATCGATGCTAAATGTGAATGTTGTTTTAGCCACCAATTTCATTCAACCTCAAAATCATGTTATGGAATTGAAAACTTTTGCCATAAAAATTATGTCGTTGATATTGCAACTAATTTACGTGAGTGGTACAACTAAAACATTTATTATAAATTATAAAAAATTAGAAGTGTTTTCGGAAAAGGGTTCCGTTGGGCATTGCATAAAGTTTTACATTTAAAAGTTAATGTGAATAGCTACGCTCCATTTTAAGGTAGTCGTTCAACTTACGTTACAATGTTTTGAATTATAATTCAATTCATTTACCCATTCATCTACATGATGTAAAAAAATCTCATCTCCATTAATTTGTTTTGCATTCAAGTGAAAGGTATATTACCATTTGTATTAAGTGGAAATCAACATAGTGACAGGGAAGCTATAAATATTTTAGTACTTTTTTACTAATTATCATGCTGCTGGTTCCATTGATGATGTTGTTAATACAAAAAATAATACTGTTTATCATTTCGCGTAGATTAGAAATACGTCGCCTTTTTTTCTAAACTACTATAGAATAAGGAGCCAGTATAAAACAAATCACCATAGAAGATTACAAGTTGGCATTATTTGATTACAAAGTTGCAAAGCGATACCAACACCTAATCAGATTAAAAAAACATTTAGTTTTCACCATTAGGCAGAACAAGGCGGGTCTAAATTCGTGTGATGATTACAGGATTAGAAGTGTCGGATCTACAGATACTTGTCCCTGGGGTACACAATAAGGCCTGTAAATACTTAAAGCATTCCTTGACTACATTCTACATAGTTGTGGTTCTTGCTTTAGACATTGTTAGTAAAAATAATATAAAAGATGTAAATATAATTTTAGATATTTTAAATGTAGAAAATGTATATAAGCAATTGATTGTATGTGAGGTTAATGTCAATGCGTTCCTCACATATTTTTTTTCTTTTTCTCAAGAGTCTTCCGTTGATTGTAATTGAGTTGGATCGATTTTATAGTCTTTATTACAACGAATGGTATTTTCCAGTGTTTGGTTGATATATTCTAATAAGTTTTTAACATATTTGGAGTAGCCAGTATTGTTGTCTTCTAAGTCAAAAAACCACATTTACGGAAGCCATTCTCTATGCAGGCGACCATTTTGTGTTTGTGCTTCCTAGAGCTTCTTGGAAAACTGAGCAAAATTTACTCATGTGAGTCATGTGGGCCTTATGACCATCAATTAATAGAATAAACGGTTTCTTCACTTGATTTTCAGTCACACTGCCTCTCGTGATTTTAGTAACGGTCTCAATAAGTCCTTTTTATTGGAAAGCCATATTTGACAATTGTAGTAGCCCAATCATCATCGTTTCACGGTCGTAACTGGATTCGGACCAGTTTTCCGTAATTGATCAGGACATTTTCCATACACTCTACAATTCAGTTTGTTCCTTGGTACGCCAAGGAGCTTCTTTCTCTCTCAGTTTGTCATCTCTATTAATTTATTTTCAGAGTATAGATATAATTGTCTTGGCCTACGTTGGATAGTTTTCTTGGACAGCGGAATGAATATAAATGGTATAGATCTACACAAATGCATATTACCGGGTTTCTCAGACTTTATCTCATTCTCGGACACCGGTTTGCGTAATTCAAATTTGCCGCTCAATAACAAATAAACTGCCCGGAAGCCGGTCTTGCATACTTCATTCAAAAGTCAACAAATTATTAAAGGTGATAACCTCAGTAACAGTACAGTATTTACTATTTCCCACTTCAGCTCACACTAGAAACTTTTTTGCATCTAATGCTCACCATGCTATTTCTGATGCACCTTTTAAGAGCGAAAAGAAGTCGTCAGTTGCGCAAGACCGTAAAGTAGATATATACGAAGCAAACTGACATTTGAAATCTGCATTCTATATTCTGATATTATGCGACTTTTGTGAAATTGTCCGACAACAGGAAGTGGTCGGCTAACAGGTACGTCCACCATACCCTTGAGTTTGTTCAAACTTTTCCTGTTGTATTTTGGTGCAAACATTTCTACAAACCGTTATAGCGATACCAAATTTTGATTTATGATTGCACTCAGATGAGTAAGAGTATCGGTTTAAATCAGTCACTTCAATTATAGATAATTATAGTCATTCGCTAATTTAAATGTTGTCTACTGTATTTTATTTGTTATGTGTTGCAAATACGTTAAGGTAATGGTTGTCTTGTTCGCCCGTCCGTCTATTTGTCCAACTGTAGGTGGATTTTAATCCAGAGGGTTTGATGTAGCATGATTCTGTATAATTTAAATTATTCCGTAGAACATTAGTAACTATGGGCACTAAACGTCTAAATTAAAAAAAAAAACGCTACAAATGTATACTACTCGTCCACGATTTCATGTAGAAATATGGGGTATTTGGCACATTTTACAAGGTGGTGCACCGATGTCCTTTATTTTCAAAACAGCTATCAAAATAGCTTCGGGGCCCAATTATATCTTTGAATGAAATTTTTATTAAACTGATTGACTTAAACGTAGAAGAATTTTTTTTATCATTTTCTGGTTCTATTTACAAGACGAACTGTTACTTAAAAAGCTGATAATTATTTGTCAAAATAAATATAGACTATATAGTATTTTTGGAAAGCTTATAAAGAAGCGGATTAGATTTTAGATATGTACTGCCCCTTTAAAAAGTATGTAACTAAAAATAGTTGTGTTTGTAAAAAATCCAATCACACCTCTGGATTCCATGTTGAAAATTCTATAAAAGTCCGATTTCATTTTTAAATGGTTTATAGGTGTTTTTATTGAATTTATAATGTAACAATCATGTTACTTCGTTTGGATTTAAATGGATCTAGTTAAAATTTCACATCAAAACCTAGACCTTTGTAAAACTATTAATCCAACGAAAAATTAAGTAGGCTGCCTAATTATTAAGACATTTTGATCTGGTTGGTTTAAAGATATTCACCGCTTTTGCATAGAAAGATAACAACACCACGAATTTACCAACAAGGGCAAGTTCAGCAGTTTAGCTCGTCAGTTGGCGTGATGGGGAATTATAAGCCCTCATTAACTCATTGCTACTGATAAACTTCTAAAATTCTATAGTATCGCAACCAATTAAAAATATGAGCCATTGATACAATGGGTTCTGATAATTAGTGAAGATTTACAAAATAATAAATTGAAAAAATGTATAGTAGTAACATTAAAGAATTTATAACACTTGACAGTCCAATGACATAAATATCATACCCTTTACGTTTCATCTCTCATGAGAATATTTACTACAACCGCAGATATACACACTTATGTGTAATCTGCTGCAACCAAGATCAAGAATTTAATACATACATCATTTTGACCTGTTTTGAGCAGTTTTTGAGCTCTTATGACCTGTTTTTGGGAAACGACTATCTGTATTTAGGAAACTGGTACCAGTTCCTGGGGGAAACAACTACCTCATGTTGAGACAAGCCAGATCCAGGTGATCAGGACAGTAGTAACGTATGGTAAGTTTTGAGAGAAAAATTTTTAGAACAAAATCAACAGGCGCAATCACCAAAATAATGAAAAGTTATTTAAACTTAACTATTAATGGTTAATACTACATCTTTTGACAACATGAAAACTAATCTACAAAACTGATAGCGGACCATGCTCTTCAATGGCACGCAATTTGGTTAACACTTGTTTCATCTTCCTTTGGACAATCTCTCGGTCAACTTTCCGAATTTTTCTAAAAATTCTTGCTTGGACTTTTTGGTGAGATTGTGTGCATTAAAAATTATACAACCAGTCAAAAAATAAAGGAGTGGAAAGAAGTTTCTGTCTATTGACAAACAATGGGTCGAGCTTTTTAACCACTTCAAGAGTCAAGATATACCACACAACAGTATATTAAAATTGTTGAAATGTACATGTGTCTACCATGATTCCACACCGCAACGGAAAGGATTTTTTTCTGATGTGAATAAAATATGGACCAGTAAATGAAAAATTTAGCATTACTGTAAGAACTTTAAAAGGGCTATTAATGACAAAACATAATTTTGAAATAAATTGACCAGATATTTTACGAATAGTGCATTCAATGGAAAGTATACAAATGAGTAACATTTCGCTCGACAAAAAAACCGACAAAAACCGAAGTAAAATACAGGATTAATTAAATTTTTTTATTTTTCTTTTTTTGGCACTATTGTTTTATGACATGAGTAGATATGGGCACTTCAGAGGTTGCGTGGCAACCACCTGAACCCAAATACCCTCAATGCATTTGGGTTCTGGTGGTTGCCCACGCAACCGTCTGCCCAAGTGCCCCCATACCTACCAGTGGGTAGGTTGGGACACCTCCTCACTCCATCACCGCTTCAAGGTACCACCAAATAGAGGACACCACATTCTGAAGGGTCCGTTACACAATATGAAGGTCATTCGTACGCGCTACTTTTCTAAGGTACTACAATTCCATGTTCACACAATGGAATTCGCCTCACACTTACCCAAACGAAGAAACTGATATGTTAATATATTTATTTCCTGTAGAAAACAAAGACATTTACAAATGCAATAATATTATTATTGAGATATATGATTTGCTTTAGGAATAAAACATTTTGATTTAGTACAAGTGCAAAAGGTCCTTTCTACTTCTGTTTCATTACACCTGCGCGTACACGGTGCAAGTAATTGAGCATTCGTGCAGTGTGGTGCCCATCGTAGATGTTCCTGTAACGTATTGTCAGATGATTGCCATTGGTTTATTCTAACCCCGCGCATGAAGCATTCAACTGTATCGTTGAGAGATGTGGAAATGAACCCTGCTGCAGCAAGCTATGAAGGTGAGTGAACTCCAGATCATGTTCGGTACGTTAGTAAACGTTTATCGAAACAATTGTAATACTGAGGATAATAAAAGTTTGTCACACGTGTTCTCGCCGTAGAAGACAGTAGTCTACTAACATTAAATAATTTATTATATACAATATATACATTTTAAAATATTAGTGCTATGTATACAATTAGTATTTACACACGTTCAATATTAGTTGAGTATAATTTCAGATTATGACGGATTATTCCCTTAAGTTACTAATTATGAGAACGCAGTTCATTCTTCTGTTGCATTTAACAATCCAGCATGAACTGCATTCTTGTCAAACAAATTATTGTTTCACAAAGCATTACAACAGTTGTGGATAATAACAGGTATCTTAAAATTTAAGAGAGAAGAAAAAATCTAAAATCCAGTGTAACATAAATAAAAGGCCATTATTAAGAAGACATACATTAAGTTAAACAATATTTATTAAGCTATAAAGTAGCAAAATTTGTAGATAAAAAAATCTTCAACGTTGTAAAATGCATTTTCTAGTAAAAAATGTTTTAATCGTTTTTTATAAATCCCAATCTGGAGAGTTTATAGTCGGTCGGTAGCACATTATAAAACTTAATTGCATAGTAGTTGGGCCCATCATCCCTAAATTTCGATAAACGCATTTGATTCGTTTGAATTTTTTCTTTGTGTCTGGTTAAGTGTTCATGAGTAAGGTTTTGTGTAAGGGTAATCTTTTTCGCGATTCTTAATGTGTAATAAGCAACATAAATTGTAAAGAGAAGGTACAGTTAGAATATTTAATTTAATAAAAGCATCTTTACAATCTTCTCTGTATTTCAGATTAGCAATTATTCTTACTATTTTTCGTAGTACGGCACTGATTCGCTACTTTTTGCATGACCCCATACTAAAATACCGTAAGAAAGAATCGAATGGGCTAAACCATGATACGCTGTTAATAGTGTACCTTGAGATGTCATATTAGCCAAGTTTCGCAGTAAGTATGCAATTCTGGACAATTTTTTATTAATAGCATTTATTTGATTCGCCCACATTAACCTAGGATCTAAATGTAAACCTAGAAATTTTACAGCATTAGAATTTGTTTTGTTGTTTTTCTTTCAACGTAAACAGTACGTTTTCAGTTTTATTCTTATTAAGGCATATCTTATTAGCTAGAAACCAATCATTTACTGTTTTTTGCGATTTCTTAACGTCCACCAATAAATCTTTTAAGTCCTTGTTTGTATTACATAATACTGTATCGTCAGCAAATAGAATAAATTTTGTGTTCAGGTCACAGAGCGGTAGGTCGTTTGTAACAAACCTTTTTGAGTTGTATTAAAATATAACATAATTTAGGCAACTTCGTTAATTTTTGTGTTATGTAAATTGCATACCTTAGTGGCTGAAAAGTATTCGTTTAGATATTTTAAAGTGGGGAGTACGCGCATTTCGTCTTGCACATGGAGTTCATGCGCAGACATCTATTCTTGAAGTCGTTGTTGCTACGATATGAAAGCAAGAAGCTGCCATTTTGTTCTTGAGTATTTTTACTAAAAAGTGTCATAAAATTCACGGTAAGAGCTAATCACACATATTTTTCTTTGTCTATTATATTTATCCTTTTTAGGCACTTTTATTAATTTATTTTTACTTTTACTTTACTTTTATTAGGTTACATTTTCCTATTACGTAATTTCATTGTATTATTACGTTTCAATTTAACGAGGATGACGCACTAGAAGTTGCTATGCTGAAAATTATAAATAAATGGTACATTAACCCATTTGAATCAACCAAGTTTAGCTTTTGTAGAAGAATTTATTCATTTGGGATCCACGAATATCAAAACTCTTATTATATCTCCATTTCAAAATTAATTGCACAACCAAAAATTGAAAGCGTGGCTTCGTCAGCACATCTTATCAGTAACAGTACCCCAGTGACAACCAAAATTTTAAAGTACAACAGGTATTTAATTTCTAATTATTAGTATAAGATATTTTTTTTTTAGGATTAAGATTTTCTACGTTTATAACTTGATTTAAAGATTTTATAATAAACCTTGTTATTGTTTTCAATTTTACATTTATTACATTTACGGTTTACTTATTTTCCATAAAATAAGTTGGCGTCCGAGGCGTTATAACATTTATTTACAGGTTGAAGTTACATTTTTTTGTAAAGCGAACATATCTAACCACACACACATTTTTTAATAAAGCAAATCAAAGTTTAAGAACATGGACCCGATTAATCACTGGCTGAGCTGAAGGCACAAAATCTTATATTTATTATTAGGAGTATAAGTAATATTAGGGGAATTACTAATAACAACAACCGAAATACAACCTATTAAGTTTTTATTACACGTTAATAAATATAAGAAATAAAATTGGGCCTAAGACCGACCCTTGAGGCACCCGGATATTAACATTTGCATTTTTTGATTTAGATTCTTGAGTGACAACAAACTGGTATCGATTCCGAAGATAATATGAAATTAAACTTATAGTATTGTCATTAAAAGCATAATATTTTAACTTTTCTATTAGAATATTATGCGAAACACAATCAAAAGCTTTTGTAACGTCTACAAATTGAGAATGAACATAATTACCTTTTTCAAAGTTGTTATATATGAAAGATGTTAAATTATTAATAGCTAATGTAGTCGAGTGGTGTTTTCTAAATACAAATTGTACATGACTAATATAATTATTTGTTTCTAGATAATTTACCAGTTGTTCTTTCATTAATGTTTCAAAAATTTTGGCAAAGATAGAAATTATTGATATGGGTCTGTAATTAACAACGTCTTTGTTCGAGCCCTTTTTGTAAATGGGTACAACTCGCGATACTTTCAAAACATCATGAAACGTGTTGCTAAGAATGCATTGATTAATTGTCCAGATAGAAAACTTCGTCACAAAGTATGCAACAGTCATAGCATAGATGCATGTAACTAACAAGATCATAACGAGTGTGAAGGGCAAATGTGCGTGAATAATAGCCCAAATTACCCATGAACGTATGACGGTGGAAGTATCGAATTCGTTTATCCAAGTTGGCAAACCATTCCGTATTCCACTGCGTATCTTCATATATATTCCTCAGCGCTTCTATTGTCGTAGGAGGTAGTAGCTCCTTTTTTTCAAACAACCCAGTTTGTTATTAGTTCACATGTTCTTTGGGCACTTAGATTAAATAGTGATAATGGTTGGTAGCACTCACTAGACCCCCAATTGTCTTGTACTGGGGTATCTGACATACTGAAACTGTTGGAAATTACGCGTTGGTATATGTGTATAGTTATCCCCACTTTTAAAGTAAAAAATGACCTTGTAAAGGCAGCCTTCCTGAATAAGTGAATGTCCACGTGATTCTGCAGTCTAGTGGAGTGAAAGGGAAAGTAATCTTGGAAAAAGCATTGAAAGAAAACCTTGAAACGGTGGGACGGCCAAGACCGCGAGAGTAACCTTCACAAGTATTGGCGTGTCCATGTTAACCTTGAAGAAATGATTGAAAGAAAACCTTGAAGCGGTGGGTCTGCAAAAATAACTTGCAGTATGCTGTCGAGGCCACATAGGTAACCTTGACGGTAAAAGTAGAGGGAAGGCAGGATATAAAGACAGAAGGAGTACATGTAAAGCCAGCATCGTATATAACGGAACACATATTACGTCAAGCAGTAGAAAAGTGAATATTGGGTGTTACAAATTCAAGTGCATGTCGTGATGTTTTAATTAACAATGTCCAGTATTTTTAAATAAAAGTAAATCGAAGTATGTTAGTGTCGGTGTGTCATTCAATTCAATTTTGAACCAGTCGTGAAACTTAGTGTATCTAAGAGTAATGGAGTAGTGTTTGATAAGCAGGAATGGACATACTTATGGACAATCAATCAATAATAACAAATTATTTAACACACCTGAAGGGTCATGGCTACCTATAAAGATAAGCTCGAAAACTATATCGCATGAAACTGTTAACAAGAAGAAAATTATACGCATCTATGATTGTGAAGAATCAGAAATCTATTTAGGATGGGAGTCTATAGAACAGTTATGAAGACTTCTTAAGATAGTGAGTTACCGATTGGATCTAGTCCCTACCATGAATTTCCTGCATTTTATAATAAAATAATACATGCGGCAGCGGAAATGCCTGATGTTGACATACACACGTTAATAGCTCCATTGCAAGATATTTTTGATGTTAATGTAGCATGTGTTATGGAAATTGTAGAATTTGCCAATAAATATTGATGTAGAAGTTGTCAAAGCTTTAAAGTAATAAGTGGGGGTAACGAGCATATAGAGAATAGAGATAATAATAAATGTTAGTCAGATGTGTTATAATGCAGAGTCGTGACCTAAAGCTGTAGATTTCAATCATCATAATTTTAAGCTGAACATGAAAAAATGTATGGAAGGGGTACGTTTAGTGAGGACTATTTAGATAATCTAGTTTATAAGTACGGTAATGGAATACGACTTTGTGAAAAATACTTTGAATCGCATGAAGATTATGTAGAGTGCATTTGTTGTATGAAACGATTAATAGAAAACCTTACAGAAATATCTTTGGAATAATTTGTACACGAAATAGAGCGACATTTCCCGAATTATGAGTCAAAAGACGGCAACTCAACAGGTGAAGGTGGTGCGCTTGAAAGAGCCCAAAAACGTACTTCACTATGTAGAAATAGGAGCGAAAAGGAGAATGGGAACAGTTACCTAGAGACTGCATGTTTTAAAAAAAGAATAGAAGACTGTAGTAAAATAATTTCACCTGTCCCCGAAAATCAACATCGTGAGTACGTGTTTTTGAAACGCTTTAGTAAAATTAAAAAAAGAGTTATTTATTGCATAATAATATTACAGTATGTATAATTAATCGTACAGAACGTATTAAATAATGTCTGTTAGAAATCCATAAATTGTGAGAATTATCAAAACCCAACCATTTAACGAGAGACTTATTTCCTTGACGTCGTATTACACATTCAACTAGGTGAATGACAGGATATTTAACACTTTGAAGTTCAGACTCATAAAAACGCTTTTTAATCTCTTCATCTCAACTATTACGTAATGTGTGTAAAGTTTTACTGCTGATATTACAAAAACTTCGTAACTCCAATTAAATTAGATCTATAGGTTTGTATCCGGTTTTTCAATGCTTTCTTGTATTATAATCAATTTGAGGCAATATTGATAACCATTTATAGGAACCTTGCGTGCTGAATGTTTTCCACATTATTGCTTTAAGGGTACGATTTACACGTTCAACTATGCTACTTTTCAAGTTGGAATAACTACTATAATGATTACTTTTAAACTTTTTCATGACTTCTGCATTATAAAACTCCATTCCCATATCAGTTTGTATATGTGTAAGCGACAAAAAGTTTATTCATTACATCTGCGACTAGTTCACCATTCTTGCCTTTGATGGGATACGTCCAGACATTACAAAATGCATTCATTATTACTAGAATGTATCGAAATCGTTTATTTACCCGAGCATAAGGTATTAATTTCACTAAATCAGCTTAAAACGGTCATTTAAACCTTTAAGTATCACACAACGCCGCGGACAATTTCTTCTTACTGGTTTGTGCAGTTCTTCAACATCAGTTTTACTCATTTTATCGCCTTGGATTTTACTACAATCTCTACGTGAAGCATCGTCGCACTTGCAAACTGTGCAAATTCTGGTATAGTCACTTTAATTGCGGCATTCCTAGTTATAGTGTGACCAATTACTTCGCTTGCCAGCACAAACTTCTTACCATCTATGTTAAGCTCGAGACCTGGATGACTCCACTTGCAGTACACTATGGTGTCCTCGTTGCAGGGAAAGATATATGTGTCAACTATACCAGTATAAATACTAATTCATTTCTTAATGGCTATTCCAGAGATGAAATGAAATTTTCATAATGAAGATCGGCAGTATGATGAACAATATGTATCTATTGTCATTTAATGATGGTGTCCACCAAATTTATTTATTGGCATCAGTGCTAGATATGTAGTAGTATCTATAGATATGGTCGTTGTAACAATGAAATGAAATGAATATAGTACTAGGTTTATAACAAGAGATCTTACTTTGTTACTTTCGCTTTACGTAGTTCGTCAATTACATATATTATTTCGTTGTGATTGCTAGTGTTTCTTGCCATTGATTCTAATAATTCCCTCAACCAATCCACTAATTTATTTGGATCATTCCAAGAGACAAACACAATCGCTTTGTTATTATATAATAATAGTTGCATTCCACCCCCTTTTTTGGAGATAGAAGTTGTGCGAGGTCTAGTGGCAGGAGGTGCAATAGCTGACGTAGCGGGACGTTTGTTAGGTTGAAGTAATGGTTTAATGATCTAAATGTATTTCCTACTATTAGTTCATTGGATTTGGTCATCTGGATTACAATTACGTCTGGCAGCATTTGTGCGGCGCAAAATGTCATAGTATTGCTGTAGATCACTCTTCTTGTATCCCGTAGGCGCTTTTTTAAATAGTAGCTCATATAATCCCGGAGTTCCATCACAGTCTAAGGATGATCCATCAGGAAGAGCGATGCGAAGATTCTCTGCAACAAAGTCAAGTTCAGCATCACCAATAAAAAATGTCTCTTTTTCGGGAAGAAAGTGTACGCCGTATGTTAAGTCAAGCTCGTCTTCGAGATCTCTATATATACCTTCGACATAGTATTTCGCTAATTCTTCATACTGATTATGAGACTCAGCAGCTAGCAGTTCTGATTTCAATTGCTGTTCCAGAAGTTTTAGGTATATGATGTAACAATACTTCATTTTCATATGCAATAGGCTCATTTTTTCCATAATCTGATGTAAGGGGTTCAGCTTTGATGAGAGAACCACCATTTTTAGTAATCAATTGTTTTAATGGCTGTGTATAGCTTTAAGTGTGCCTCCATTTTACGTTCTGTAAGTGTAGTATCTTCTTTTAAACTAGCACATTTTTGTTGCAGTCTTGCAAGCACGCAAAATGTCTTGTACTAGGCGCTCCTCCATTACTGCTGCATGTTTACATTATTAGTACAGTATTTATAATGCAATATAACAGTCAAATCGCTTACGAAAACTCCCTGTATTAACATCACTTTATTTATCAATCACAAGAAATCCAAATTTGTCACGCCAGCAATAGAAACACAAGTCTTTAAATCTATCAAATGACATATCTTCATTAACATGATCATCAATTTCGACTTTTTCAAATATTTTCTTTCGTTCACTAGTTAGTGGTAATATTGGTACAACAATTTTAAATGTTCATTATACCTCCGTTTCACGTCACCTAGCCGTCTAATAAATTCCTCCGCGGCATTTAACCCCTATACATTTCTAATTTGGACCAAGCATCGTTTTCACCGGAGTGAATATAATCTCAGAAAGAATATGGTTCGTGTTTACAAATTTTTATGCTGAACGGTTGTTTGAGGTCGGGTTCAGCCGTATCTATCGGTACTAATAAAGCTTCAAAATCAGCATATATTACGAATGGTAAGGACATCTGCTTATTATAGTTCCGAAATGCAAGTATATTTTCCTCATAGAATTCCCCCGTTCTGCCTTTTTTTGTTTCAAATCAGGTAATTTAGTGTACACGAAGTTACAATGATGCGCTACGTGACGTGTTAATTGTTCTTGAGTTCTAAAGTAATAAAGACTTGAATCACAAAAATATCCCGTTTGGTTATTTGGCTGCTAACTAAACAAGACAAAAATTTTATCCAGACTTTCCGTTTGGCTACGGATTAGTAATAATAAATTAACCGGTACAGACTGTTTAACGCTCGTATAGTACAGATGACCCACTACTTCGGTAACACGCCCACCATCACGATACGTATCTTCTAGTCCATAAACATTGATGGAAATGTTGTTGTTGGATCAAAAGTTGAGATGTTAGGCAGCTTAACAGAAAACTCTATACCATCCCAATTGATTGCGTTCTGAAATCAAGGTGAGAAGTTCTCCGCTTGGTAGCCCTTCGGTGTTACTAATGCTGATACGATAGCCCATGCGAAGCAACGGTTATTCATCACACTTACTATGGCGTGTCATATGCAATTTCAGCAGGTACATCATGTAAGAAAATCGGTAGTTGGAGAAAATTTCAACATGTTTACTCTAAATGTACGAATTGTACCAGCGACCATCCTACAAAATACATTACTGTTACAACATACTAATAGTCATGTATCGCACTTACCAGAATATTTATGTTGAAATTTGATTGTCTGATCCAAGATTTCCATTATTCGTTGAAAATACTCTTCAGACATCCCGCACTTAAATTTTACTTAGTTGAAAGGATTTTAATTCAGTACTTTTCTATGTTTGGAAAAATAAACCAAACAACTCAACATTGCATTTAGGAAAGGTTTCATAACTGAATTTTTTATTCTCACATTGATTTAATGTCGCCCATAAGCGTTTGATCAGTATGTATTGCTTGGAGATAGTCTATAATAGAAATAATCTTGTTAAAGCATTCCGAATTACTTGAACCCAGTATCAAGAGTAGCACATTTGTTTGGTCTATTTTTCTAAGATGTCCCTGGAAAGCATATCTAGAAACATCAATGACAATCCGTTCAGTGGGCAATATGAAAACTTCTACTTTTCTTTATCACAGGTTCGTTGCATTGCCGCATTACGCTTTCTGGTTGCTCAAACCTGATAGCCCTGATTGCGCAAAGAATAGCAACATTCCTGTATTCCGCTTTGTTGGTGCCAGAAGTACTTGGTTGCACTATCGCTCATTGACGCGTGGTTTTGAGGAGGTCATTAAGGTTGACACCGCTCCTGCCTCTGTGAAGGTGTGATAATGGAGGATGTTAAACAACACATGGTTCGTTGATGACGAACTAGATTATCTTTCTGGAGAATTCTTCCATGCAGTTTATTTTGACTGTAAAATATTGTTACAACGTTAACAATCATTTCAGAATACAAACTCCGATCAAAAGACGATGCAGAGAATCAGCAATTTGTCTGAGTACTGGTTTCTTGATACCCAAAGATGGTTGCACAGAGTCATTGATGAGGACATATGAGGAGGGCCTAGAGAGATGAGGTACAAGCTGCCGCAATGTGAAGGTGAGAGTTAATGGGAACTTGGAACACACAGTTCTGATGACGAACTAGAGAATCCTTTCCAGACATGTCTTCAAACTTTCATTCGATCTGTCGGGATATCAATCAATCCAATTAGAATAATAGATTTAAAGTGCTATAACCTCTGTTCGCGATGAAGAGTTTGCCAAAATTTTCTGTACTGAATCTAGACCCAAAATATTTAGTATAAATGCAAAGGAAATTTAACATAGAAACATGCATAATGTTCTAAGTCAAAGCAAGGAACTATTAAAATGTAAATTTATCCTTATCCGAAGACATGATTTTAGGTAGTTACAAGACGTTTGAAAATTAATCGTTCGTATGGATAGAATGCCTCTAGTTGAACATTTCAGTTCCACGCACCTTTGAGAAGAGGTCGAACAATTTAATCTGAGTACTGAATTTACCTGCCTACAAGGTTGTTTCAATATTTGTTTAAATTCACGGACATAACTTAAAATATACTACATACATGTGAGCATATTTATAAAAAACCTGAGAGGGCAGTCTATTGTATGTTTAAACGCTTGCATATTCCTGAAAAGTATTTAGTTGAAAATTATAATCAAATTATATTCCGTTCATTCACTGTGAACAAATTATTTATTTTTGTAAACATCAAATGTATTGTTTTATTTAAACTTTTAAAGGATATTCCACTAAATAAATAAGATGTTTTGTTTCTAAATTCATTTAACACTTATTACGTCAATTTTACATTAATAACATTCATTAATTTTAACTTCCTGCTGAATTTCTATTTAAAATATACGTTCAGATCCCTTTCTCATTTAATTGCATATATACCATCATACAATACAACATGCTTCTTTCAAGGTTTTCATCTCTTGAATCGATGATTGAAACTTGTTTTACATATATGTAAAAATGACAATTACTCATAAATTATTAATATATATTAAAAAAAATTCATATATGCTTGATCTTGAACTTGTTATTTAATTTATTACATACATTCTTCCTTTATTTACAAATATCCTTAAATACATTCATCTGCATTATTAATAGAAATTCAATTTTTAACTTTTAGAAAGGTTAAAATCTTACCTAATATTGTAATGTATTGACATAACTAAAACGAGTTTAGAAAATAGAGAACGACGAAGAGTTGATCGAGAGAAACGGTCGACAGACACAGGAAGTATGGTGGCGAGATGAAATGGAGAGCAGAGAGAGAAAACCGAGAGGGCCTAGAGATGATACAAATAAGAGATGAGAGACAAGAGATAGAGAAGAGAACTGAAAACGAGCGAAACGCGAGAAACGAGAATGTGCGCCTGCCTATCGATGTTTAGTATGGTTACCTCAAGTTTACATCGCAGAAACAGCCTTCGTTAAGGTCCTTAAAATTTTACTATGAAGTCAGAATTGTTTGTCTAGGTAATTGATTTATGTTTGTTACAGAATTGCACTTGTAACTACAAAATCTATCTTATCCGTTTTATAGGTTATGATACTCTATAATTGTTGAACAAATAACGTCAATAGTTCGATTATAGAACTGTAGTGGAAACTTCTTAATGGTAATATGGACGAACGTTTTACCGCTATAAATTATCTTATAATTTAGTTCACATATTAATTCCGGGGTTTTGATATAATGTTTAGTACATGTACCTGTTGCGAGTAAATTTCTCACTACAGGTTACAGCTGACAAGAGATTTTACTGACTTGTTAATAAACTATTACAATATAACCGTTCCAGAAGATGATGAAAACGATGAAGTGGATGTGGTGAATGTATCTCAAATTCAAGATTATGGTGATGATTTACAGAAGAGCAATGCATCTCAAAACCGTGATGATAGCGACGAATCACGGTCGAAGAAGAAGACCGATAAAAATGTAATTAAATAAATGATGTATTGTTTTAAAAATATATTTTCAAACGCTAAGTTTTTTCTTCAATTCTTTATTAATAATCTTGTTTCTCGAAGGGACGTTCGGACCAGTTTATAAACCTAAAACCCATTTTTTTATAGAGGTATTTCGGCTAAGTCAGACCTTGTATGTAAAACAGATGCATAATTTCATACTTAGTAGGGCCACACTGTCAGCATCCTAGCTTAAATACCAGATGAACAAATCTGCGGTCACAGGTGTATTCTACTTCTTATCGTGCTTATCTTTTAATATCAAAACTGAGATTTGTTTTCTAGAATGTAAACATCGAAAATTAACAATAAATGTCGCTTTATTTACCTTTTTAATATCAAAAAATGATCCCATTGTTTTCTTTTTTAAATATCTACTAAAGCCTGGCTGGCACGTGTTTAAATCGTGCATTAACCACAAAAGTTATAAATTTTGATGTATGTCCATGATAATACCAACGAGCTCTTAATTAATTATTCATTTATCTGTAATAGTTATTTATGTACCAAGCACGAAAAACTGTCTATTATAGTCGAGCCTGCAAATTGACAGCCGAGGCTAGCAAATTGACAGCCGAGGCTAGCAAGTAGGCGAGACAATTGACGGTTTTTCGCCGAGGTGCATATAACATTTTTTCTCCGACCTCTACATACCTTTTATGAAAGTAAGCACTCACCTGTTTGCTGGTCTCGGCTACGTCCCACTATAGTCTCGGTCATAACTTTAATAAATTTAAATAAAACGTATTCTGATTTGAAGTGTAACAACTCTATTTTAATTATACTACAAAATTAAATCAATCTCGAATATGAATATTGAACGTACAGTTTGTGCAATTATTGATATTAATTCCTGATGTCGAAGAAGATGCAAGAGACAAGTTTTGGTTTTGGGTACTTGTTGATGCAACTTTAAATGCAGGTGCTCCAGCAGCACTACTTCCAAAACTTCTTTCTTGAAGTGCTTTACCTGTTAAAATCCTTTTTGATACGTTTATTTGATTGGAAATGGAATTCTTAATGTATTCCTCGGCGACTGGATTTCCATCCTCCGTGCTCTTTTAATGACAATATCGGCATTGACCAAAAGTGTTGCAGATGTGCGCCGATAACAATACCCGGTGTACTATAGTTCGTTTAGCAATTTTAAGTATTTTGCGATCAAGCTAGGTATCTTCGCAAATGTATGCACACCAACCACTTGCACTGTACACTTTCCTAATTTATAATTGACAAAAATATATTATGATTACAATCTTAAGTTGGTGTATTGTCGAAATATTTCTAAAGGATTCACCTGTCGCAACGTTTGTCTGTAACTGTAAAATTCGCCTTTTGTCATTTTTTGAGTCTGGAATGGTTATTACAAGCATGCCGTCTTTATCAACAATATCTTGGGTCCAGTTTTGCGTAGTTCGTCTAGACTAGTTTTAGTAGAAAAATAGGCCAAATGAACATTTTATGAGAGATTCTCGACATTATGTTCTTGACGCCAGTTCTTGAACGTGTTGTATTGCTTTTCGTATAAATTCGTGATATTTGGGGGAGTGAATCCAACGTGGCCGTAGTTGCCAATTCCTGCAGCTCCGGAGGAGTGTTACTGATATCCATATCGCTATCACTATCCATTCTTGATTATTATGAACACTAATATTCAAATTCAAATTTCGCGCTGAGTTGATTTTGGTTCTGACCTAGGCTACCCCAAGGCTGAGTCCAAGGTCAATGCCAAGGTCAGGCCCCAAGGTCAACCTTAAGGTCCAACCACCGCCACACGTGGGCGACCTTGTGACGTCATCGGGAATTCCCATGGTCAAAAGTGAAAGTTGAAGTGTCTCCCTACTACTATCATGAGAAATTACACTGTCACTCAACACTTATTCACAACACTACGTAATGAAAACTCGCCTTATTGGTTAACGCACTTTTCGTTATTGATATTGTATGCAAACTAATGAAATTAGGGCCGCAGCTAGGGGAGGGGAGGCAGAGTGGGCAGTGCCTACTCTAAAAGAGAAAGTTGCCCACTCTAGAAAATCATCTGTCCACTAGAAAAATGTGGCATTAAAAGAATATACCATTTTCCTTTCTCTTTATAAAATCTGTACATATGCCCATAAAATCATAAAAACATACTATTAATATGGTTTTAATAGCTGCATGAAGTTGATACAGTTGTCTTGATTTTAGAACAATTATATAAGAGCTTAAATTATGCATGTATACTATACCTTGATTACAGTTTATATTTATAATATATTTTTTCAGTTAGTCAACAAACTTATAGATTTTATTCTAAAAAAGCTTTTAAAAACAATTAAACTCTCTGCGAACAGCAAACTATTAAGAAATTTACAAAGTAAACAATTAATCACTTATAGCTGTAATATCTATGTTTATATTGCCATAAACTTTGATGTGTTCTTGCACAAATTTAATGATAAAAAAAACAGGAAACTTCAATTATTTTAAAAACAAGTTTTTAAGTTTATACTTACAGTTTGACTATAGTTTTATTTTGTTTAACTATTTTATTTCTAGAATAAAGTTTTTGAGTGATTACATAAATCAAAATACGTTTGTCCCTCCTAAAACTTCAATTGCCCCCTCTGAAATCAAAACCTGGCTACAGGGCTGAATGAAATTGAAACAAATGGACGATTTATGAAAAATAGTCGTTAAAATATAAAAAAGATTCGTTAAACCTAACATAAAAAAGAATATTTGTTATCGTATTGATTTCTGTATTTATTTTAGATGAAAGTAACTATAACAACATGCGTCAAAATAATATTTTATAATTAGTTTCTTTCATAAAATTAGCGAATCAAGTTTTAAAATTTAAAAATCAAAGTTGAAATCTACCGCCATCGGTGCGACAATCAATATCAAGCTTGCCATTTAAGAGAATGCGTCATCTCTCTAACAGTACAAGTACGGCGTCGGCGTCGCATAAACGCGCGTGTTGTACACGATGCTGCGGTGACAAATAACACATGGATTTTTAAATCTTATTCTATCTTTAGCAATGCATAACGATGAACATCTCGCTGCTGTTGTTCGTCAACGAAATCAAGAAGTACAAACCCAAGAAAAAGAACAAATTTTGGTTACGGAAAAAAAAGAAGACCTTCTTCATTGGAAGGATATGCCAAGGCATCTACAATTCAACCCCTATATATTTACAGGATATCGGCCTCTTTTATCTGTTTGGGGATGTTTAAATAGCCTATTTTATCTGCATAATGAAACCATCAATATTTTAACCCATGGTAAGAGTACTATTTTTTAATTCATTATTTGTGCCCTACTTTATCAGCTGTTTACTACATTAGCTGAGCTGTTTTTCCGAAGTTCCTTACTACTTATGCCAATACTATGACAAGTATTTAAAAAAGATAGTAACAAAACTATATATACAAATAAAAAAAATCTCATAAACTGCAATTGTATTGAAGTCTAATTACGTAATCGACAACTTATCAGTGTAAATGGTAAACAATATAAGTTTTATAAATACATTATAACATTGTATTTAATTATAATTAGAACGGATGATAGGTTTGATTTTTAAACTCTAAACACATTAATTCATAAACCATTTATACTTCTAGTAAGATTACTACATAATCTAATTCATAATTAAACAAGCTTACTGCTTAATTTAATTATATTTTTATTATATTAAGAACCAACCCTCACGTACACTGCTAATTTTTATAAAAATCCTATTAAGTGACTATGTATTGCATTACATAAATCAATAGTTGTACTATTTTTTTTTTGTAATGATCACTAATTAGCAAATTAATAATGTATGTGCATTTCATTAATTTACAATCAAAATATGACGTTTATTATATTAAAGTTTTCAATTAATATTAATATTTTTGAGATAGCCTACTATGATTGTATCTAAATATTGTATTATCTGATAGAAAAAACCCATTATTTACGCATGGTAAATTGTATTATAAAAGAAAAAATTAGATAGAAATCCAATTTTTTAGAAATTATTCATTTAAGGTGATACCTATCTTTATGTCAATAATAAATAATTACGTATATTTATTCTACCACCCGTTTTACTCACGCATAAACCTAGATTGATTTTGTTTTAAGCATTACCTACTTATCAATTATTCTAAATAATTTATTAAAATTGGGATACAATAAAAAAATCATGAATTTCATGTGTGTGACGGTAAGATATGCAAATTAGGTCAAATGGGTTGTGTTATAACTTAATAATTACAGTCTAGCATGCTTTAGTCACCCTTTACACATTCCCTTCTTACGTTACTCGAATTTTATGTATTATGAACTTGTAAATTGAGGTGCAGCAATTAACTTTTTTGGGCAAAATTATAAAATCTACGTTTTCGTATTTTTTACTGGTTTTTTCTAATAAATATCTCCACGAATTGTAGGCAACCTTTTGAAAAAGTACAATTTAAAGTGTTCCTAAAAACTCGCAATTCACGTCTCTTCTGGTGATTTGAGTCTTTGATTTTTATGTGGCGAAGATCCTTTGTATTCAGCATTATAACCACAGTCTGTATGAATTGATTTTGTGATTGAAATCAAAATTTTTTTTCAAAATTTATGTACCTATTCTGTTACATCTTATTTTGCATTATAGAGTAGGCTATGGAAACCTAGGGAGAATGTGGTAGCACTGTCAAAAAAACAAAACGTTACTATCGCTCCTTCACTTTTGAAAATTGTGGGTTATATTTTTAAAGCGAAACTAATGCAGCGACGCAACGTAGTTTTTCACGCTATTTAGACTTTGTTTGCACGAAAATCGTTGAATCTAGAGTGACCTAATTAAAAAAAGGTAAATTTCGGTCTTTCGACCTTTAACATTTATTAAGTATATAAAACTTAACAGCATTCTTTTCATCGGTCATAAATGACCGGATCTAATACATTGAGAAGTTTTGTTAACTCAATCCACGTAAAAAGTAATAAGAATGCCTTCTCCCTTTTTCACTCTTCCAAAAGAAAAAACGGGGGAGAAATATACAGGAAATCCAGAGCGCAATTTCAAAAGTAATCCAACGTGAAGACTTGCTTTCGTGATAAAATTTACGTACTGCATTGTTTTCTTTCTTTTCTTGGCTATTCGACATTATGTTGAGGTATGTTTCGGTAATCAATATACAGGGTGTATTTTAAAATCACCGACAAACGAAAACTGGAGATTCTATGATTCAAAAAAAGACAAAAATGATCATAAACGCTTTTCCGAAAATGCTTCCTAACCGAGATACAGGTTAATTAAAAAATACTTTTAAGGTTTTTTTAAGATATCACACTGAGATTTGGTACACCTAAATGTCTAGTTAAACACATTAATCAGGTGAGTTTGAGTCAACTGACTCCATCCAGTGGCGTAGAATATTTTAAGTTAATCAGTTTAAGTAAAAAAAAAAAACGCACGCCCCTGGTTTTTTTGAAGAAATATTTTTTTGACAGATTCAACATTTAATTCTGCAAATAAAATCATACTTAGTATTTTTTCGATTCGGCACCCCGTTTTGAAATATTTTGCATTAACGTAAACGACCACATTATTCCATAAAAATAAAAATTTGTTTTATTTTACAAAAAAAAAACGCAGTTAACTATTAGGTACATTATTAAAGAGATATTGAAGGAATCAAAAACAAAATAATAATTATTTTTATACATATTGTTCAAATGAAACCTAACACGCTGAAAAATTTGTGGCAATCTCATCGCATGCCATCTGTATGCGATTACAAAGTTGCTCTCGATTATCAATTTGAACAGAATAGACACGAGTTGTCAGATACCCCCACACAAAAAATCCAATGGGTGTAAATCTGGCGATCGTGCCGGCCACGGTACTTCACTTCCTCGTCCAATCCAGCGTCCAGGGAACCATGCATTTAAAAATTCTCTGACGTTTCGTGTAGAATGTGGTGGTGCACCATCATGCATGAAATACATGTTTATTCTAACATCTTAAGGGTACGTCGTCAAACAATTCTGGCAAACCTCTCAAAAAATTTAAATAGAATTCGCCAGTAAGTCTTTGAGGAAAACGGATAGGTCCGATTAGGTGATCGTCTTACTACCTACCTATCTACCTATCTAAATATTTTCGCTAAATTTATGTTAGTAAGCTGTAACTACAGTTGGATGCTGATTTTCATCTAACCATTTGTGGGAATTATGCAAGTTTATTATTCCATTTCGGAAAAAAATACACTCATCAGTGGTCAATAAGTTTCTAACAAATTGTACATCTTCAGCATTTTTATTTAAAAACCATGCGCAAAAATTAATTCGACGAGGATGGTCAGCAGGCAATAATGCATGCACTTTTTGTAGGTGAAAGGGATGTAAATTTTGTTCTCGTAAAACTTTCCAAGGCTTGCTATGCGACACACCAAATTCTAAACCTAACTCACGCGTACTTATTGATGAATTTTCATAAACTCTATCTAAAATTTGTTCCTCAACTGGTACACGAGCATTTCGTCCGGAATTTTTCTTTCCTTTTAAACTTCCATACTCTAACAAGTTACGATGAACGGTTATAAACGTAGTATGATGTGGATGTCTTCTATTTGGAAATCTTTGTTCATAAAGTCGAGCAGCTGCACGAGCATTGCAATTAGTATTACCATAACATAAATGTATATCGACCAGTTCTCGTTTGGAATAATTCATTTTTTCACAGTAATTAGACACAAACAATGAATTACAAAACACGCGTAAATGCAACTATTTTAGGAAACATAAGATACGTAACTGCCAAATGCAAAGCAATCTCTGATTTATTTAATTTGGTTATTACTGAAAAATGTAGTCGTTTATGTTCATGCAAAATATTTCAAAAACGGGTGCCGAATCGAAAAAATACTAAGTATGATTTTATTTGCAGAATTAAACGTTAAATTTAACAAAAAATATTTCTTCAAAAAGCAGGACGTGCGTTTTTTTACTTAAAGTGATTAACTTAAATATTCTACGCCACTGGATGGAGCCAGTTGACTCAAACTCTGATTAATTGTACTTAATTAGAAATTTAGGTGCACCAAATCTCGGTGTAATATCTTTTGTAGTTTTTGAGGAATCTTAAAAAAATCTTACAAAATTTTTTTTTGATCAACCTGTATCTCGGTTAGGAAGCATTTTCGGAAAAGCGTTTATGATAATTTTTGTCTTATTTAGAATCATAGAACTTCCAGTTTTCGTTTGTCGGTGATTTTAGAATACACCCTGTATATTCAGGAAATCCACAGCGCTTTTTCATAAGTAATCCAAGATTTGCTTTCGTGATAAAATTTGTTGCGTCGTTCTTTTCTTGACTGTTACGTACACGTGAAAATAAGTAACCAGAAATGCACCCATTTAACTCGCAGCTAAATGGAATTGACCACAAGATTGCTGGTTTCGTATCCACGGACAAAACCTAATATTTAAATGTATTTTTATCAAAATGTTGACGCCAAACAGTGGGGTTTTATTCCAACTGCATTATATCATCAGAAGAATCTGAATCGGATTCTCCTAGTGCTATAATAACAGTTGGGATATATTCAATCGAAAAATTTCCCATATGTTTCTCCCAATCATTTTGAAATCGTCTTTTCCGTGTGCAAACAAAAACTTTGCCACATTGTAGAACGCTTGGATAAAGCCTCAAGGAATAATTTCTGAGCTTTATCTTTGGATGGAAGTTCAGAACCGCTCAGTTGTATGGTGCGTTATTCATGACCGCCACACAATTTCCGGTTAATTTTTACAGTGCAGGAATCATCTGTTTAATCATCCAATTTTGAAACTGGTCCCCAATCATTGTGTTATGACAATCCCGATCCTCGTTCCTCGAATTGAGTAAATAGTCGCGGTTTGCCCAGAACTCTAAATTACACCCCGCGTGCAAATGATATACCTGTTACCTCACTTTTTTTGGATGGATTATTTTTGATGTCAGAATCGTGCACCTAACGATGGTTATTGGAACCATTTTGATAAATCCATGCGCCGTGTAGATACACAAATCTGACATCTTTGCCTGAACTTTGCAACTTTAGAAATGTTCTGAAAAACTTAATTTTGGCTACGACGTGTTTCATTTCACATGAAATTTTTTTCCATTGACACGTTTGTGTTTGTAACCCATTCATTTCAAATTCTAAGTATTGCCGTTCGACCCCCATCAAAATCGAAATATGTTTTAATGTGATGAATAATTTATCCAAAGTAAAATATTCATTTTTCTAATTGAATTGCCAAATTAGTCGTTGCAGATGTTTCCGAAAGGTGAAACCAAATACACACTTAATGTGCGTGCGTAAAGTGACTTGTTCTTACGTACCTGAAGATATCCGACACCGTTACGATAAACTCCCCGTTAGTTTTCCCCGTTGCACTATATTTAAAGTGCTTACAGCACCTTAAAATTTGCAGCTTTGTACACTTTGCGATGGCTTTTGGCATTTCCTCAACAAAATATTAATTTAATATGATATTTGATTATCATATGCGTTACTTAAGTAGCAACACAGCACGATTACTTTTGACAGGACGGCGTCTAATTGACTTCTTGTCATTTTGACAAATGGAAATACCACTACAGAAAAAATATAACGGCCTACTGTAATAAGATGGAATAGAGTATTGTTACTGTTTCACGAAAGTAATACTAAGCTATCTAATCTCTTTTTCAGCAAAGTTCAGCGATTCTTCAACTAGATTTATCTATTGTAACTGGCAGAGATGCCAGTTTTTTTATACCAATTTCCCTCTATACCAGTTTCTCACTAGACCGGTTTCCAATTGCACAAGTTTCCCCAAACATTACATTTCTTAGTGTCTCTCTTAGGAAAGTGGTGTAATATGTTTTATCCAGTATCAACATGTAATGCCAAGTTTTACGACATTTGACATATTGTAATGTCTTACTTTAGCGCACTAGTGCGGTAAAGTAAAAGTGAGAATAAAATAATTACTAAAATAAAATCTAACAAAATTTAATTAACTATTTATTATAAGCATTAATAATAAAATTTTTGCAATTAGAAATCTTTAAACCAGATGTAGAGGCAACACTAACGTTGTCCAAAGAATTGACAATCTGTTTGATTAAACTTTACAATGACAATTATATAATACGCCTGCTTGGATAATACCGTCCTTAATACATTTCGCTGATTGAATTACATATTTCTCTACATAATTAAAACTTTTGATAACACATAAAACGTTGTAAGATGTTCGTGTTGTAATTTCATATTACAATACTTTATGGGTTATCAAGCTCGGCCTGTTTGACAATTATCCCATCGCGTATCGTAATATGAAACATTACGATACTTAAATCTTAAATAACTATTACACTAGTTTCCTTCTATATCACCTTGCTTCTCCGCTACCTTTCTTTATACCACTTTCCATTTATACCCGTCTCCCTTTATATCATTTCTTCCGATATTACCTTTCAAATATTGGTATATTACCTAGTATTTTATTTATAGTTTAATATTAGAAAAAAAGGATATAAAAGGAAAGTGGTATAAAGGGAAAGTAGTAGAGAGCCAAAGTGGTATAGAGGTAACAAAATATATTATACTACTTTCCCAGAAATGTAGTATTTGAGGAAACTTGTATAGTTGGAAACTGGTCTCCAGAGAAAGTGGTGTAGAAGGAAACTGGTATAAAACGATAGTGATATAATTCCGATTATACCACTTTCCCAAAAGAGCGGCTCAGGAATTGAGTATTAGGAAAAATTATTACAAGTGTAAGTGGAGAAAGTGGTATAACACCGATTATACCAGTTTCCTTCGTTACCATTTTGGATTAAAGCTGTCTGATCAAGTGGTATAAAGGGAAAGTAGTGGAGAGGGAAAGTGTATAACACACTCTGAAGTTTAATGTTTAGAGAAACTTGTATAATTAGAAACTGGTCTAGTGAGAACTGGTATAGAAGAAAGCTGGTGTAAAAGGAATGTGATATACTTAGAACTATACCACTTTCCCTAATGAGAGGCTTGGAAATTGTAATATCGGGGAAACTTGTATAATTGGAAACTGGAAACACAGAAACTGGTATGAAATTCAAATTATACCACTTTCCCAAGAGACTCAGGCATTGGATATCTGGGGAAACTATAATAAGTAGAGAAATTGGTACCCACAGCGACGATTATTCCATTTTTCTTTCTTACCACATTCGTACGACACTTTACCGCCTGATCAACTTTTAATTCCTCACATTATTCTTTTTGTTTTTAATAAGCTCCCTTCCCTCGATAGGCAGGAACATAAAGATTACGTGCGCAAACAATATTTGTATATATGCAGTTTATGTTATAAGCAATACAAACAGCGAAGGAACACGTTTTTTTTTAAGAAACGATAAAAACAGAATAGATTTGTAGCAAGGAAAATGTGTAAATATCAAAATTGCAGCAATGCACTTTTAAAATTAAAAAAATTAATTAGTCAGCAACACTTGCTCCCGAAACCTGTATAAAAGTGAAAATTGTAAATTATTGAAGAATATAACGTAGAGTCGAGGCGTCAGGGATGAGATTGTGTGACATTAAAAACGTTGTTTAGTGAAGCATATGAGGCATTAAGTCTCTTATTAATTTCTACACTCAACAAATAAGGTCGCGTCCCGCTAGAGTTACACCACTCTATACGCCATTACCCTATATCAATACATGTAGCCAGTGTAGCTTAAGATGGATTCTCCACTCTAATTTAGATAGACGTAGCGCTTGCGCTGCACAACCCCAATAATTAATTTTGTTATAATAGGAAGTTAGGCTTCAATGTAATGTAGACCAGTTTTCATTTCAGTTTTTTTTGGCAAAGGTTACTTCTATTTTTGTCCTTTTTCTTTCTTGCCGCCTCTAAAAGTTCCGGCCTAGGCGGCCTCCTAGCTCCATTATAATAGACTCTGATGGTATGTAACGTTTTATTCCTTAATATTTAGACAGTTTTATTACAGCTTTTTGTAAGGTTCAGGGTAACAAAGTTGTGAGAAGGGTTGTGTGTAGGAAGTAAGGAAATGTTCATTTGAATACATTTTAATTTTTATCTAGCCATATACCCGTCGATATCAACGCGGTCTAGAATATCAATATCACAATTAAAAATAGAAATTAATTACGTTCTAATAATAAAGCTTGAAGGAATTGTTAAAATGAAAGTCTACAAAATCGTAAACAAAATTATTTTAGAAAAACATTAGGACACGTCTATTTTTATATTTAAATTGCCATTTAAGCTTGTAATTTTCAACCCTTTACGCCTTCACTCCTAAGGCAACAATCCCAACTTTAAAGATTCCAATGACATAGTAGCCTTTACAATAGTTCGATTGATAGATCTTTTTATACTGAATACAACAAAAAGATTTGTCAAAATCAGTTAATAAATAACGCAGATTTTTACCAAAATGTAATCAAATAAGATTATCAATATTTGAGCAGACATTATTAAAGGGGGCATAGCAATTCCATAGAATCAAGTGCAACTTGTTTATTGCTGTCAAACATAATTTAGTGGATTTAGTCTGTTTAGATCAAAAATACGATTGAAGACTGAAACCGAACATCGAAATTTTAATGATGATTGAGTTTGGAAATTGAAACCGAGCGCATGAAGCAGTTCATGTTTTGTTCAATGAAACTCACGCAAGCCGACCTCCACTATTTAATCAACGGTAAATTAAATTGAAAACATGACGTAGACATATAAAAGATAAGCGTAGGGTTGAACGTCAATCGCCCTTAGATGAAAACACACAACTGGATGCTACTTTATTGGTGTAAGGAAATCCAGATTCAACCCTTGTGGATACTGCTTCACATGTTGAGAGCAATTTTTTATGGCAATGAAGGAATTTTTCAATGTGAATACTTGCTTAATTAAAAATATCGCCATTTCTGATGAGGAATGGTACCAACAATGGTAACAAAATTGCCGTTACTGAACGAATCAAAACCTGCATTGCATATTTAAAGAGAATACGTAATGTCTCCAAAATTGTGTGAGACTTGTTTGGTGCGTTCTCGAATTATTGACGAAACGCTGGACAGTAAATATTACCTGAATTTCCTCAAAGATGAACTAATTTCTGCTTTAACGGTATTGTTTCGTAATGCAGAAGATCCTGATATTACCTAAAAGGTTAACAAGCACAGTTATTTATGTAAAGGTAGACGTGGAAAATCTCTTCTTAATTAAGAACATTAAATCACAGAATTTGGTTGTAGCAAGATTGTGCACATGTAGTTCTGGAATACCTAAAGTGTGATTCGTATATGCACCGACACAGAGCAGAAGCACACAAGGGTACCCAAAATATGATGATTTAGCGAAACATTCTATACTAACTAACACCCCTGTGAAGTTCTGGGCCTTGAAAGTGGAGTTTTAAATTTCGAAAAAAATCACTATTTCAGTTGCTACAATTGAACTCTACTTATTGTCGATGAATGCTCTTGGTATACACACAACGTGTATCAAATTTGGTTTTTCAAGTATAAATAAGATATTAATTTTTTTCGAAATTTGAAACTCCATTTTCAAGGCCTATAATTTCTTAGGGGTGCAATTTAGTATAGAGGTAACTTGCGTTAAATCACTATATTTTGGGATTCCCTGCTGTGTATCGGTTCTTACACTAATCACCTTGTATATCAAATATACCCTAATTGATGGATTAGTAGTCGGCATTTAGTGTGAATGAGACACGTGGCTAAACAGAGGCATAGGTTTTAGTCCCAAGTGAAGTTGGCGCTGATGTGGAGTTAGCTTCTTGTCATATGATAACCTATCCATATGTCTACATTTTTGTGTTTTCATGTACGTAATGCCTGATGCAAATCGATACCGATGTGAAGATTTAAAGAATTCAGTAGCATAATGAATCCGAAACAACGTAGCTCCACACATACAGATTCTAAAGAATTAAAATGTGAACATTGCAAGTATATGACAAAAGATAAAAGTTAATTCCAGTTAGTTGTTTAAAACTCATATATATATTTTGTTACTTATTTTTGGGGATAAAAGATGCATGCATTCGCATTGTACATGTTACAATCGACTGATTATAAAAACTAAATTGTTGTCTGGTCATCATTGCTGCTACCTCTATAGTCCAGGCGATCCAATCAGTTTTTAAAATGAATACCCATAGAATAAGAAATAGGCAAAAGATAAAATAATTTTTATTTTGTAATAAATTACACAGATTTTCACTTATTTTGGTTTTGCAACATAACTATGATCATTAAAACCAGAAGTTGAGATTTCAGATAAATCGTTGATTTTTCAGCATTAGTTGGTAATGTTAGATGTTTATAGATGTTCTTAGACAACCTCTTTCCTTTGTAGAAAAAAAGGGAATTTGTTTATCGATTTTCTTATTGCTGGGTTCCAATTTAGCTGTTCCTGGCATCTCCAACAACTGAATATTAGATAAATCAGCAATGTCAAGTAACGAATTTGTAGCGTTTACTTGGATGATAGCAGTAGCTAATATTTCATTAGATGCAGGTTTTTTTGCTAAGGTAACCAATCTTAAAACAGCGTCAACTAACTGATCTTTCAAAATATTACTGTCTTTTGGCACTTTGTTGAGTCCTTGTAAACACATATTGTTTATTTCAATGATTTCTGAAGTAAAATTTGGAGGTCATTTAATGGTACGATTATGAATGTAGTAAAAATGAATGTGTTTGCAAATATTGGATTTTATGAAGTAATTTTCCGCTTGTTCATTCTGCAATGTTATAGGTATTTTTTGTGTTGCTATCAAATACAGAACATTTTTTTATTATCATCACCATTATTTGTCAAATCAAAGTTAGATTTTAAAACATTTCTATGGCTTACATTGATTGTATTCAATCGATCTGTACATTTACCTAAAAACAGATTGAGATATTAATATATACATAAGTTGCTAAAAAACTACTTTACTTACCCTTCGTCAGATTAATGACATTCGACCTGTTTATCTCAAGTGAACCGCATTAAATTGTGAAGACTTTTATCCATTTGTTTAACTTTCTTTCCTTCCAGATATTCATATTTAACAATCCGATGCATGCTTTCCAAATACATGTTCGTGTTGATCAACAACTCCTTTCGGTAGCAGTATGCCCACGATGAATGATTGTTGCCATAATTTTTCACAAAATATTCATAAAATATTAGTGTCTCTGAATTACATGGTAACTGTGTTAAAAACTCATTGTAGAAGTTTAGAAAATTAGCCTCATCTAATTCTGTCTGTACGATCTATGTGCCATGAACAGAAAAGTTCATTTGGTACTATACCCATAACCTGCTCCCAAGCATTGTAAAATGTTTGTTACATCACTCATAAAAGTCCTGGTATTTATAAGACCCACTGTATCTTTGATTACATTAAAAAATACCTCACAAATTTTATTGTGTTTCCTATTTGAAACCATATAGGCTACAGGCATTCCTTCCCCAAATTCATCGCTGACCATCAAAGTACTCAATTAAAAATCGTAAGGATTTGTACCGTGAGTACCATCGATGCAAATAAATTTATCAGAAAAATTTTTAATAGATTCCATCTGCATCTTATTCATTAGTACGAGACAAAAATCTGATGGGTTTAACTGGTACTTAGAAACTTCGCTGCCCTGGGGCTTGTAAAATTAACTGGATTATTGTCATCACCTGCACATTCCTTCACCCAAATGCCACACTTGTTGCATCATCCAAGTGCCTTACACCATCAACAACATCTATTTTAAATGACTTTTTTATGTTATAAATATCTTTCTTGGTGGTTAAATCGATACGATGCAAGGGATCTGGTATACTATGTCCTTATTGAATCTATAATCTTAGGCACAGATACACCTAGCAAGTGTTTTCCAGCAATATTTTTTTTCACATTTTCAGCAATTCGCACATGTCGGAGTTGCATGTCATGTCCATAATGTGTTTTTGAATAATTCATTTTAACAGCATTTCTAATATTATCAACTTTGAGGACTATATGACTAGCACACATCAAGTTTTTTTTTTTTGGATCTCTGACATTTTTGTGAACGTTTCCTATTACAAATACTGGGTGGAATCTTTCCCAAATATAAACATTGTTAAAATGCTCTTTTTTCTATAAATATATTCATCCGAGCGACTGCATTCATAATAATACCTCGTACATGTTTTTTCCACATATTTTCCAGTTTTACGAATATATTCAACGTTATTTTCCTCCTCAATACTTTTCAGCCAGAAATGGAAATCTGAAAATGGAAATAAATGAATTAAATTAGAACATTTTTAATTTTTCATACCGCTTAATGTTGCAAAATGTTCTTCATAAATTTCATTTTCTAAGTTATGAACCAAGACAAGATGTTCAAGTAGAGTGCTTCGACATTTAAAAGGTAAATTGCATACCAGGCACTTATTTATTACAAAATCTTCAGTAACAGGTCTTCTCGTGCTCAAATTATGAGAATTTTTCACATGTTTATTCAATTTACTTTTATCAAAAAATGTTCTCTTGCACATGCCACAGGGTACATCTTGATGTTTCCAATATTTTCTTCTAATTCCTTCACGCCGTGTACCGATTTCAAATGTCTATTTGCGTTACTCTTGTTATTAAACAATTTGTCACAAACCATGCACCGACCGGTTTTTCGTGTCCATAATTAGACAGCAATTTCCTTCGTAACAATCGTACTTCTAAAGAGAGGTTATGAAACACGATACCTAACTTCACAATCACATCAGCACTAACTTCACTTGAGACTAAAACCAATGCCTCCGTTTAGCTGCGTCTTGAATGTGTACATGGCTAGGCTATAGTGAAGAACGCATTGCTGAAAATAAAGAACTTAACTTCAGTAGCTCGGGTTTACGACATTCTAAGGAGCGACACGAAAATTGTTATGTAAATAATAACTCATTCAATACAATTTTACATGCAATCAAGGACAAAAGCCCTTACACTGACTTCAACATGTATGTAGATCCGCCGAAATATTGAAACAGATCTGTCATTGTTTAGAGACGTTCTGTACTGAAACCATAACATCCAGGAAATTATTATTCTAATCAAAAAGTGAACCATTCTACTTTTCTAACTTCACCCTATTTTCAAATCGGAGACGAAATTTTTAAATATCGACTACCAGATTTAAATCTTCCTCCAAAAATTTACAATAACGGCGTTTATGATTAGATCTAGCGTTAGATATGCGAGCAATACAACGCCATTATGCGAAATTGCGAAAGTAACTATACAAAAACGATAGTTAAATTATTAATAGATATTTATGTATTAAGGGCATAATCAGAAGATTGTGGCTCGAGGGAATGATAAAAGCCAGACGCGAAGCGGAGGGCTTTTATATTCCTGAGAGCCTTAATCTACAATTATGCCCGTGGTACTAAATGTTTTATTTTATTTTGCACCATGAAACTGGAACAAAATTTTAAAAAGATTCAGTATTTTCGGCAAGTTTTTAAATGGAAATGCAGTGAAATAAAGTCGACAGTAGGCTAATTTGTTGTTACTAAGATACTGTGATATTGCTATTATATATCATGTCATGTGTTTGCTGTCAATCATGCTGCTTAGCATCAATGTCATTTCCGTGCTATAAAGACCACATTACGCCCGCATTTGGAGGCGTATAAAGAACATTATGGTGGCAAAATAAAATAAAGAACATTATGGTGGCAAAATAAAATAAATCCATTTATTGTTTGTATTCCCTAAAATCTTGTAATTAGGTTTGTAAGAAAACTGAAAGGGGCCGTTTAAAAAAATAACAAAACTAAATATACTAAATATCAAAACATTTAGGCATATTGAAAATGTAAACTTTCACCATTAACACTCATAATAAAATACTTATCTTTTTTGGGATTTTTTAATGGTGTACTTTAAATTATACAATCTAAACGTTTCGATAACACTTACAGTTATCTTCGTCAGTAGTAATGTTTGTTAAAAATTGTTAAAGATGTAGTAAACAATTTTGTCAAATTTGAAAAATTAAAACATAAACATAAGCCTGCTATTAGTATAACAGTTTAAATAGCAACTATTAGTAAAATAAATAACATTATTAAATTAAACTAAAATTATCGATATTATTTTTGTTAGTCTTCGTCGTAGAGAGTGTAATAAACTGTTAAATAGTAACAATTTTGAGACAGTTTAACAATATTTGAAAATATTTAATACACTAGTATATAAATACTTACTACTATTTTAATTAGTTTAAATTTCATCTAAACGTTTCTACACTACTACTTTAGTATAATAGATTATGTTAAAATTGTTATGTAAAATTTTGTCAAATTTGACAAAATTATTAACATAACTCTTTAGAACAGTTTTTAACAAACATATATACATTTGTAGAAGATAATTCTTGCTACATGTTTGTCGTAAT
Organism: Vesta saturnalis; assembly: GCA_036346205.1. Lineage (NCBI taxonomy): Eukaryota > Metazoa > Arthropoda > Insecta > Coleoptera > Lampyridae > Vesta > Vesta saturnalis. The sequence goes on from JARFJB010000156.1 coordinate 2,418,807, forward strand.
GTGTTTAGATTGTTAATTTAATAGTAGTTTACTAATTTAATATTTAATCAAAAGATGTATTTGTATACATTTAGTCATATTGTTTTCTCATCAACCTACACCCACTTAAGTATAAGAGAAAGCTATGAATCCGTTGAAATTAAAATTTCTTTTAATATTTCTACGTTTTTGTGTAAACAACACGAAAAACACATTTGTAGAAGAAAATTCGTGTCTTTCTGTGTTGTGTGTGTATGTATGTGTGTGTGTGTGTGTGTGTGTGTGTGTGTGTGTGTGTGTGTGTGGTGCGGTGCTGCGTGCGTGTGTGTGTGTGTGTGTGTGTGTGTGTGTGTGTGTGTGTGTGTGTGTGTGTGTGTGTGTGTGTGTGTGTGTGTGTGTGTGTGTGTGTGGGTGTGGTATTGATATAAAATTTAGTACAAAAATTCTTTACCATAAAATCTAGGTAAAGTTCGTTAATGAGAAAAATCCAACCAGTGGTGGAGCATCCTTAGGGGCTTAAAAAATTAAAAAAAAAACATTACTTCAAATTTTAAAAGTTAGAAAATTAAAAAACAAACTAATACTTTTTTATATAACTTCAAAATAAAAAATGTAATAACCAGGGTGCAACGTTTTTAGGGTGCAAAATTGTGCATTTTTGAGAAAGTCGCGTGTAGGGATTTTTAAGATCGCTAAGTATAAATCATGTCAAAATTAAAAAATTCAAAATGGCGGATCAAAAATGGGGGATTATCGTGTTTAAAACACGATATGACTCAAGTTCAGGTATTGTGGGCTTTAAAGTCGCTTATTACAAATTTTCGGTCAAAATTTGTTTACATATATGAGAAAGCATTATGACAGATAATTCGGCAGCGTTTTTTTCATAGCTGTTGATTTTTGAGAGTAACTCTTCATTTCTTAACAAATAATGGACATTAACGAATAGACAAACCATAAACCTGCGTTTGAGAAAAAATTCTCAAAGAATCTCGTAATTATGTAAGTTACCTGATTTTGGGAAATAAAATAAGATTTTAGCGCCGGGAACAACTTTAGTGCCCTTTCTACGACTGGAAACAAACTAAGCCATCTTGTCTTACTATGGTTTAATAAGAGTTGATAAATAATTTCTACAAAATCCTAAAACTCTTTGAGTGATTCAGTCCTTACCGTGTAGATTGAAAAATAGTTAAATATTTTTAATATAATTGTCTCCTCATCCACTCTCATCAAGTCGTTACCATGATGAAGGCTGTTATGGGTAATGTGAGCCGGACAACCAATGCCCACGAGGTTTTCATTTTTTAGACGTTGTTTCAAAAAAGTATAGATGTTCTGGCCAGATTTTCTGTTGATACCCCCAAAATTAACATTTGCATTATCTCATATAAATGCTATACATTTTGTAGATAATTGATATTTATCAAGTGTTTGCATTAGATAGTTGGCTATGGTTTCAGCTGTTTCATCTGGTAAGCTATCTAAATTTAAAATTTTAGTTTCAAGTCCACTGCCGTACCAGTTAAAATATTGTAATAAAATTGAAACAGTTTCTCTGCACCATGATTGCTGGCATCTGTTGCAACTAAAATATATGATATATTTTGCAAATTTTCATTTAGTTTTGTAATAGTTTGTGGAGCTATCACATGGTTAACGATAGCTTCCGTCTTTGTTCTAGCGCATTTTAAATTCTTTGCAATTTCTTAATCATTAAACATCTCCCTTGTCAAATTTGCGGCACAGTCCATCGATTTATATGACTGGTGATGTTTAATGGTGTGAAACGCTAGTGTTCCTGCCACATCATTTGCTTTTTTTTAGTGACCGAAGATACTGGTTGTCAGGTTGCGTTGACGCACCCTGTATGTAGGATGTTATAATGACGTGTATTACGTGTTCTGAGCACGAGTGTATTGAGTTTGAATGAAAAAAAAAATTTTTTTTGTGTGTGCATAAAGTATGTGGGTGTATGATACGCCACTGGAAATGTAGGAGAAATATAATTCTGTATGTAGATACGTGTATTTGAATGTTATAAAGACTTTAGTGTTGGAATAATTAGATTTTGATGAATGTAAATGTGAAGAGAAATTTGACGATGGGACGATAATACTTTCCACTGGATTGCTTCTGTTTTGCTGCCGTTAGAGATGGAATGTTGTTGGATAAATGAGTAATTTTGGTCAGAAAATGTGAAGAATAAGTGGAGAATGTTTTAGAAAATATGTAGAGAAAGATTGGGTATGTTTAAGTGTTAATTTCCGAAGGGTTTTGTAATGTTGTGCAATTTGTTTTAAGAATACGTGTATGTATATGGAATTTGAGACCTTAGACGGTACTTATTTTTGCAAATGTTGCGGAACGAGATCGAGCGCAGGTTGGAGATAAATGTTAAAAGTTGTGTAATGGACCAGAGTGGCTACTGAATGAATGTGGTGACGAAAAATGATTTCTTCATGAAGTAATTGAAAAATTTGTAAGTGAAAACAAATATGGCGATGTATTGTAATTACACGCGTGCTTGTATAGAGGGAAGCAGCTATCAGAACTATGGAATTTTGAATGAATATTATTGGAGAATATAACGCGGAAGGAAGACATGTTTAAAGATGGATGACTGAAGTTATAAATAGGAAAGTCAGAGATTGACGAGTTAGTTGAAGTTAGAGTTAGGGAGTTAAGCTTTTTCGTTTTTGGCTGTTGGTGAGAAACGCGCTGCGAGTTAGTGTGATAGAATGTGATGATGTTGGAGGATGTTTGTGAATTTTAATGAGGCAGTAATTGTTTAAACAACTGCGTAACCCGAACCGGGGATGAATCGTAAAGACATTCATAAACAAAACAATAATTAAATTGAAGTTGAAGATAAAATTAGTTTGTTTATTTTCAAGAAAATAATAGTGCGTAAGCAGATTTGAATAAAGATAACAGATGTTATGTTAAAGTATTAAGTGCAGCGCGTGTTCTTGTAACGAGATTCAGCTAAAAGTATTTATGAGACCACCTGTTAAGTGAACGAAGCGTTCGTTGTATATTAAACCAATGTTTAAATAACGTTATATGACATTGAAAGTTTATTTGTATAAGGGAGTAATTTGGTGTAAAGTTGCTAGAAATTTTAGAGGCAACCAAACGTATACAGCTTATTACGTGTTATTAGACTATTTGTGAGTGCACAGAGGAATAAGTTTTGTTGAGCCTTTGTAATGTGCGTTCAGGCAATTTAAAGGATTACCAATGGACTACATATAATTAATTTACGGAAGAAAGAAGAAAGAAAATCCAAGGATTAATGGACGATTTTAAGTAAGGTTTATATTTAAGTATTTTAAAAATTTAGTAAAGCACGATTATCTCTTTGGTTTAGTTCATTTGTGTAATGTGATCAAATATTAATTAGTTTAGAAACGAAAAGATAATCGTTCTCGAATTATGTTGTGTTGGGTTGTATAGTATTAAGAATTTTTGCAGAAATTGGTAGTGACGTGTGGTTTTGATTTTCAACCACGCTGATGTAATTTATGTAGATATTTGTGTTTTTATTATTTTATGCAGGACAATATATATTTATCGTTATATATTTTTTTTACTTTGTTGTTTATTTAACCAGGTATGAAACACAGATGTAACATTTACTTAATTGGTGATCTTGTTTTGACAATTTTAAAAGTAAGCTTTGCATATTTTAATTTTTCAGCTTTAAGGAACAACCTGAAAGTTCATATTTGCCAGGTTGATTGCAAAATTTTCATGTTTGTTTCATTAGCGCAATGCACAATTAACAGATCAGCTGTTAGTTTAAATTTCATTAAGTATAATAAAAGTTGGAGTTTTGAAACCTTAAATGTTTACGAATGTCAAATACGATTCAGAAGCAAAGTAAATTTAAAAGATATCGTTCATGTTAAGAATTTTAAAAATTAATTACCGTTCATTGAATGAATTTGAGTGATAAATTTTATTTTGGAAGTTTTGGTATACGAGGTGTATTCAAAAAGTTTTTAATAACCTGGGTAGTACTAAATTTATTTGAGTTTGAGTTGAATTGTTTTGGACGAGTGTTTGTGTTAGAACCTTCGTATATGAGTTTACCGAGTAAGCACAATCCTACTTTCCACAATCAAGTACGGTTAATTAACATCCAGCTTAAGACAATTATATTAACAAAGTTTCGATTGTGGTGGCGCCTAGAGACATATTTTCCCGAATTTGAGTATAAGGTGTTTGAGCTTATTAATCATTCATTTTACTTATTATTTCGACCACGCCCATCTCCCTGTTAGCTGGCTTGGCAACCCGCTTACATTAGTAAGCATGCACGACGCCTAGTGCGGTTTGGACGTGTAACATGGTGAGAAAAATGTGGTGATTTTAGAACAAGAATATGAACTGCGAACCATTTTTCTGTGTTTATCCGAATCAAAATGTCGTTGTAAAGAACTCACCTCAACATGCGAGTCACATATAACACACTTAGCATTATAATTATCTCGCTTTGTTAAAACATGGATACTTCGTTCTTAAATTGTCCGTAAATTTACATTCTCTTTTATTGGAACTCATGACTAGGCAACACAAATAAATACAAAAACAATTCTGTATCCTTCCTTGCACAAAATAGCACTGACAAATCGGTAGAACAATAACAATTATTTAAGATTAATTAAGAAAAATATGTACTTTAAACACTGACTTATTATAATGTACAGGGTGGTTCATTTTCGATGTTTTCTTATGGAAAGTACCCTTCTATTACAGATAGAAAAAAAGTAATATGGGGTCCTTGTGCTCAATTTTGGTGTTAAGTTCCAATAGTCATAATCAAGATATCTCTGACCGTTATTGCGCAATTAGTCAAAATTGAAAAAATGGCGATTTTGGAAAACTTTTTTATTTGCAAATGTATCTACAAACTGTAAAAACATTCTTAAGGAACTTTTTAAGTAGAATCCGTTAGTGCATTCACATTTTTTAATGCCTCCTTAATTTAAAAAGATATGACATAAAGTTGTATTTTTTATATGGAAACCATAGTTGGCTATGACATTTTTTTTGTGCTTTTATAAATATATAACACCTCTATGCTATTTTAATAATTAATTGATTTTTTTGTTTTTCTTAATTGGTATATTTATTAAGGGTAACAGTTGGCTTAGAAAACCAGATATGAAATTGAATGAAGATATTCTACTCGAAAAAGAAATTTCACTTCCAGTGATATATTTTAGAGACATTTTGTAATTCAAATAAGTTTAATTGTAATGTTGTTCTTGTGGAATGGTAACAAATTATAAAATCCAAAGATTGAATATAAAATTATCAAAAAACCTCAAATGCAAATTGAAATGAAACGAAAATAAACAATATAACATCATCAGAAATTATGAAAAGCTAACAGCAAATCAATTTTTATACGTATGTATAAAATTCCATAAACGAATAAAAATATGAACACAAAATATCAATATAAAAAACACACTAAAACTACAAAAATTTTCAAACTGTGCGTCCTCTTTTTGGATGCAGATTTCGCATCGTCTTCTAATTGAATTTATAAAGTTATGTATAGATAATAGTGTTAATTATGTAAAAGCCACACGAACACTTTCTTTTAACTCATTCACAGTATTATTAGTTCTTTTGTATATAATGTTTTTCAAAAAACCCCATAAAAAGAAATCTAGAGGCATAAGATCGGGTGAACGAGCAGGCCACAAAATTGGTGCTGTCGTTCCCATCTAGCTATTAGGAAAACTTAAATTTAAGTAGTCACTAACTACACGGGAATTATTTACGGGTGCTCCGTCTTGCTGAAATATGACATTGCAATATTGTGCTAAAAGAAGACTCTTTAGAAATCCCTCCAAATGAATTCGTAGATTATTGAGATATTTCATTGAGTTTAATGTTCCTTCATACATGTGATAATAAAAACGTCCTAGATTAATCATTTGTCTAGATGAAGTTGTTGGCTCTGCTTCAACTTGTCCTAAGACGACTATTGAATTTTCTTCAGAATTTTGTTTCAAGTAGGTATGTTTTTGGCGTGGGATTTTTAAAAGAACCGAATTCAATAAAATTTTTCTGTAACCTAAAATTAATTAAGATATTGTTTTGATCTAGCAAAAATTTTAATTTCTATCAACTATACCATTCAAAAATATTTTTATTTGGCTGCTGCCTTTCAGGAAAATTTTGTAAACATAAATCCGATGCCACATTCTTATCACTTTCGGATAATATAAAACCCTTAACATGCAAAATTTTTCTGAATTTGTATAATTAAGCATGTTAATAACTAAATTCCAAGATCACCTTATTGCACACTTCTAATTTTTAATTTATTTGACATCAGCCTCCTATGCCTGTGTATTCTTAATATAAAATGTAAAAAGAAAAACTTAAAAAATCAATTAATTATTAAAATAGCATAGAAGTGTTACACATTTTTGAAAAGCACAATACAAATGTCACAGCCAACTATGGTTTCCATATAAAAAAATACAATTTTATGTCATATCTTTTTAAATTAAGGAGGTATTAAAAATGTGAATGCAGTAACGGATTCTACTTAAAAAAGTGCCTTAAGAATGTTTTTACAGTTTGTCGATACACTTAGAAATAAAAAAGTTATTCAAGTTTTTCAAAATCGCCATTTCTTCAATTTTGGGTAATTGCGCAATAACGGTCAGAGATATCTTGATTATGACTATTGGATCTTAATTAACACCAAAATCGAGTACAAGGACTCCATATTACTTTTTGTCTATCTGTAATAGAAAGTGTACACCCATAAGAAAGCATCACACTTGAACCACCCTGTACATAAGTTATAAATAAATATGTGTATATAGCTTTCTTCTTAGTAAAATAATTGATTATGAATTATGTAATAAATAACTTTTTTTCTGCTTATTGCAAATAAATAAACGTTGGGTAAACGTTACAAAAATAGTTCTAAATTTGCTTTCTGGCAAGATAATATAAGACAAATGGTACTTCTAAATAATATAAAACTATGGTCACAACAAGGGTCACAAAAGTAACCCAAATTACAATGTAACGGATATTCCGTTAATTGTATCGAACTTGAAAATAAAAATTGAATAAATAAATAACATAAAATAGTTATACATGACGGAACAAGGAATTATCCCTAACTTCAAGATGGCTGCCTAAAGGAAGGGGATGGATTTGAAAAGTGGATAGTCAATGTCCAGAAACAAATATGGTGTGATCAACTGGAAAGCACACTTTTGTAGTCAAAATCAATTTTTCCCAAAACAGTTCCATCATTGTAGTACAACATACGGTACATAATCATTATCAAATTCTTTGTTGAATACTTCTACTGTTCTGAAATCAATCCTGTTATTGATGGAAAACTTCTGTGGATTTGGGAATGTTGTGGAAAATAAAGTTGGAGCACAGATATCCAGTTGAACACTGCAGTTTCTAAAGCATTATGCTTACAAGCATGCATCCACCCTAGTGCAGTCTAGCGGTTCTGTGTGTCGAATTCTCCACGAACACTTTCACTTCCACCCATAAGGATACTCATTGCTTAAAAACTTTCACGACAGGTAAAATCTACTACAGGCAAATAAAAACTTGATTCAAAACAAAAGGACTCTGTTGGGGTCATTATTATCTATCTGTAAAAGAAAGGGTACTTCCCATAAGAAAACATCGACCATTAAAAACTTTCACGACAGGTAAAATCTACTACAGGCAAATAAAAACTTGATTCAAAACAAAAGGACTCTGTTGGGGTCATTATTATCTATCTGTAAAAGAAAGGGTACTTCCCATAAGAAAACATCAAAAATGAACCACCCTGTACTTACATAAGGCACAGTACACTGATGACAATTGACTGCTGCTTTAGAATCACTGTATTGGTTTTACTCGCATAAAACGAAATCGGGAAATCACTGCGATATATTGACTATTACTGACATGTACTAGAAAAAAGACATAGTAGACATTGTACGCAAACGACCACCGATAGCAGCGCAAAATCGGTCGAACAAAATCTGCTAAAAATATTCTTTTAAAACACATTCAGTTAATTAATGGAATGGAGGACATTTTAGGGTCAAAGGAGGGCATTCAATTTTATCTGAGAATGGCGGACATGTCCTTCATTTGGATACCATCTGGTAACTAAAAACTTGTTCTTTTTATACACAACTTTAAACTGCTTTCTGTAGAAATTAAAATGTTAAACTGAAACGTAAAACACATAATAAAATTTCTACCATGAATTAATGTGAGTGCAATGGCATAAAGAACAGTGTAAACATTCTGACCCTTTTCTGAGCTTGTACATATCAAACATATTTTAAAATATTAAAACAATGGAAAATTACAAAAAAGACAAATATAAGTCTGGCATGTAAAGGCTCAAACGCCGCACTTGTACGGTATTGGAATATAACTAAATATGTTTTGTACTTGTCTCTATAAAAAAGTTGAAAGTTAACCTCTCTTCTAATATCGCACACATACAACTATCATAACTCAATCAAAACCGAGGAATGTGTTATTGGTCTCTCAGATAAGTAGCCAGTTCCATGGTTTCAAAAATCGAGCCTAAAGTTAAATTTTAAGGTAAAAGCGCCTGTAGTAAACATCTGATTTCTGTTATGTCGTTATTTTTATAAAAATAAAACGTTTTGTGTTCGTACAACATTTACACCATGGCTCTCATTGCCATCATCGCAGTAGTGTCTAAACTGCCGCCAAAACTGTATTGCCGCTGGTAGGCAACTAACCACACATACATAATACAATCGTATAACATCTCCCTTTCTTAGACTACCCTAGTACAATTTTTAGCAATAAAAACTTAATTCTAATTTTTTTTTAACTATAAAATACATGAAAATATTCCCATTACACAAAATCTCTCAAATGAATGTCATAATTTTCTTACTTCCACTAACATCGCTCCGACCCTCCTTCCGTTCAATCCGCCCTTGTAAATGCTCTAATTCTATATTAGGTTTGTTTTCTACATTTTCTTTCTCAGATATAAAATTATCTAATATATTATCATAAATGTGATCCTTTAAAGACTTAGATTTTTTACATTTACGTAAAAATTTACGATTTATAATGTAACAATTTTCGTCTCGATCAGTTTGTACTACATATGATCTAGGACGATCTGTCTGTTTTAATTATTTTGATCTTTATAATTTTCATTATAGTAATATTCTTGTGCTTGCTGATTTTTTTTCAGTTGCTTTAGATAATCCTCTATGTTATAATCTGGTTTTAAAAGTTTATCATGAACAGGTAAGTGACCCTTTAAACGTCTACCAAATAGTAATTCAGCAGGAGAGGGTAGGTTTTTATTAATTGGAGTGTTTCTGTACTCTAATAGTGCCAAATACACATCTTTGTCATCCTGTGTAGTTTTTTTATTAACCATTTTATAGTTTGAACGTGACGTTCGACAAACCCGTTCGATTGTGGGTAGCTTGGTGTGCTAGTTTAATGTGTTATTCCAAATCACTCATAAATTTTGGAAAATTTTTATTGACAGATTGTTGACCGTTATCTGTAAATAGTTTCTCAGGTTTGCCATGACGGGCAAATATTGACTTCATGTTATGAATTATTATCTCATGGGTAGTATCATTGTTAAGGCAAGCAACTTCCGGAAATTTAGAAAAAAATCTACTGCTAATAAATATTCCTTGTTTTTGTAATGAAAGTCGACTGCCACAAATTGCCAAGGTCTCGTTGGTATTTCCTTAGTTACAAGTGGTTCTTTTTGTAGGCTATTCTGATATTTAAGGCATATCTGACAGTTATTAACTACATCAGTTATCTCCTTTGCCATATAAGGCCAAAAGATGAATTATTTTGCTCTTAGTATAGTTTTTAATACCCATGTGTTGGTAGTGTAATCAACTAATCATTTCTGCTCTTAAACATTTTGGAATCACTATTTCCTGATTTCTAAAAATTAAGTTTATCGCTAAGACTAAGTTATACTAATATATTTCCAATAAGGTCTCATGCATTCTTTAAGCTCTTTCTTTGATTCGGGCCAGCCCGATGACGAACGGGGTAAGATGACGAATGGCTTTTAACGAAATACCATAAACAATTTCAAATTCTTTCATGCTACTAACTAGTGATTAATAGGTGAATTAATTTTATGCGGTCAAATTCTGGTGGAGTTTGTAGTTTTCTCGTTCAAAGCACATGTTTGTAATCTCATGTTTGGTTGTAAAATTGTACAACTGTGTTTAGCGTTTTATTCGAAAAGTACAGGTAAGAAAAATTTGATTTTTGCTGTAGGTTCTACCCTAACCTGTATAACAATGACGATCGTCATCTTACCCCGTAATTTTATCTCAGTAACCAAATGCATTATTTTTTATTAATAAGTTTTTAATACATGTACGTAATCATGCCAAGAACCTATAAACGGAAGACCAATCGTGGAAATTGGTCTCAAGACGCAATGATAGCGGCTATGCACGATGTTGAAGAGGGAACCCTATCCTGCAATAAAGCTGCATCAAACTATGAAACACCGGAAGTAACACTTCGGCGTTACATCAAAAAGTCGAAAGAGAACAAAGATTTACCTGAACACTCAGGAAGATATCACAAAACCTTTAACGCCCAACAAAGTACTGAATTTGTAACTTATGTAAAAGAATTTAGCAACCGGGGTCTAGGCCTTACCAGAGTTCAATTTAAAAAATTATCTTACGAATATGCCGAAAAAAACAATATAGAACATAGATTCAACCACGAAAATAAGTCTGTTGGCGAGGACTGGTTCCTGGAATTTACGAAAGCCAATCGACTCAGTCTCCGAAAAGCAGAAGCCACGTCTATCGGCCGATTGATAGGATTCAACAGAGTCGCCGTTAGCCAATTTTTCAATCTTTTAAGAGATGTCCGGAAGAAATATAATTTTTCTGCAGATCAAATATTCAACGCAGATAAATCAGGCGTCTCCACTGTCCCAACAAAACTACCAAAATTTTAACACCCACTTGTCATCGTATAGTTATTAAAATAGTTTCATCAGAAAGAGGCTACTGTTGTATGCGCCATGAGTGCAGTGGGTGTTTATATTCCACCTTTTTTAATTTTTGCTCGAAAGAGAATGAAGTCAGAGCTTCTGAATGGTACTGGTCCATGTACAATCGGCATCGCCCAACCTTCTGGATGGATGACAACTCAGAGTTTCGTTACTTATTTGAGACATTTTGCACACCATGAGCCTTCTGCAGAACGTCCGATTTTACTCATCGTGGACAACCACAGTTCTCATATCTCGCTTGACGCCATTTACTTTTGTAGATCCAACAACATAGTAATGGTAGGGTTGCCTCCTCACACAACACACAGGCTCCAACCTCTTGACGTCGCTTTTTTGGTCCATTTAAAACCTTTTATAGTCAAGCATGTGATTCAATGTTGGTTAATCAACCAGGTACTCCGATAACTGACCGCAATTTTGGACCAATGTTTGGGGAGGCATATGGGAAAGCAGCAACAGTCAATAACGCAATCAAAGGATTTCGTGCCTGTGGAATTGAACCCTGTAACGCCCATATTTTTGAGGACAGCGATTTTGCCCCAGCGGTTACAAGCGAAAGACAGTATGAGCCAAGCATGGATGTTTATGACCATACTAATGACAGGATTGATATGATCGGTAGTGAGATTACTAATGAAAACCCTGAAAATTCAGACTTTTCATCAGATGATAACATTCCGTTGACGCAAATAAGAACATTTGGTTTGGTTACACCTACGAACCATGATGGAGAATCATCAAGGATTTCAGCGCTTCAACCTATATCATGCAATTTATTTTACTTCGCAAATGAACCAGATCCTAGCTGCTCAAAATCACAGTCTAAAGGTTACAACTCACTTTGGAAAATCAAACCCTTACCAACTATTAATCGTCCTATTCAAAACAAGCGTAAAAAGCTTTCGGCAAGCGTAATTTCTGGCACTCCCATGAAAGACCAGTTGGAAGAAAAAAATAGGTTAGTAAAAAAAAGAGGAAAAGAAAAAAAATAAGAAGACACGCAAATCAGGGCCTTGCAAACCTAACAAAAAGACTGATCAGGCATCCAAGTCGTCATCCTGTTTTTGTATAATCTGCCACGAAATTTATGTAAAACCACCAGTGGAAGATTGGATGAAGTGTTGCAAATGTCAAGAGTGGTGTCACGAAGACTGCTCCAGTTACGATGGACAAGGAGAATTTATTTGCGATTTGTCTCTGTAAGCGTCAACTTACCTCATTATGTTCGTCATGTTACCCACACTGTGGGGCAAGATGTCTAAAATGCCACTTTTTGTTTATATTTTTTTAAATTAACATTGGAACTTGCGTTTAGTTTAAAATCATATTAAATTTAAAGGTAGATAGCCATAAAAGCAATAATCTCTGTAATCGTAGAGGATATGTATTTAATGGTTTTTTACCTATACTTTTAAGTGGTTTATGATCACTTTCGACTGTGAATGTTTTAACATGTAGATATTGATGGAAGCGTTGACATCCAAAAACTATTTCCAGCATCTCTTTTTCTATCTGGGCATATTTGACGTGTGTGCGTATGCAATAGGACCTCCTTTTTGTAAAATAACCGCACCCAGGCCATATTTTGAGCTATCTACAGAAAAAACAGGTTCTTTTGGGTCATAGTATTGAAGCACTGGATTCCTACTTAAAGTTGTTTTTAATTTGATAAATTCGCCCTCATGTACTTCAGACCAAAATCACTTTCTTCCTTTCTTTGTAAACTGTCTCAGATTCTATGTCAATTTTGATAAATTGGGAATGGATTTAGATAAATATGTCACCATTCCTAAGAAACGAGATAATTCTTTTGGATATTGTGGACGAGGTATCTGTTGAATAGCGTCAATTTTGTCACTATCCGGTTTAATACCTGTGTCTGTCAACACATGCCCTACATATTTAATTTCACTGATGCCAAATTTGCATTTTTCTTTATTTAATCTTATCCCTGTCTCCCTTACTTTACTTAATACTTTATTCAAAATTTTGTCATGACCCCCTTTGGTTTTTGCATAGATTATTAAATCATCTATATACGTTTTTACCGCTGTCATGTCTCTAAAAATTTCGTTAAACACCCTATGAAACATTTCAGGTGCATAGGATAAACCGAAAGGTAATCTCAAAAATTGAAACATGCCAAGAGGAGTTGCAAAAGTACTTAGTTTTGCAGCTTCTTTACTTAGGGCTATTTGACAAAATTTTAGCATGAAGCATAGTGAAATATTTCATGCCTTTGAAATCGTGTGTTAATTCCTCAAATGTAGGTAATTGGTAGGGTTCTCTAACTATAGCTTTGTTTAGGTTCTGATGATCCAAACATATCCTAGTTCTTCCATTTGGCTTATTAACAAGCACTACGGGATTGACAAATTCTGTAGGTTCATTTATGGTACTTATAATTCCATCTTTAACCATTCTATTTAGTTCCGTTTAAGTTTTTCTACTTGTTGATAAGCAATTTTATGACAGGGCACCACTACCGGTTCATATTTGTTTTTAATGTTAAGTGAACTGGTTCCATTTTTATCTTATTATTAATCCGTGCTATCTTCCTTTAATTAACTTTTGACTGCGCCATGTTATATCGTTATTTTTATTAAAAATAAAAACGGTTTGTGTTCGTACTTAATTTATTGTTACAACAACCTTTACAATTTCCTCTTGACGGAGAAAAATGTTACATTTTCAAAATAAACTCTGTATATTTGATAGTCACGCCAACAAATAAAACAAAATAACACCTAAAAGTATCAGGTGCAATAGATACATTCAAAAGTTGTAATAACTGATCATTAAAACAATACACTCCTTCAAGAATAATGTAAGTACACACGAGAAAAATAATTTAAATAAAAATGACGTTTAAAAAAATACTAAAGTGCATACGATAATATTACTAGATAAACGTTCACACATATTATGCAAGGAATACAATTGCAAAGAAAACATGTACTAGATACATATGAAGCAAAAGAAATAAAGTCAGCACAAAAAATGAGTAAAATTTAACGATGTTGGCACGTTGAAATCTCAATAATAAAAGACAAAGGACTGCATGCTAAATTGTCACTCTTTCTTCGCATTTCGAATCTTAAGTGGATTATTGCAATATGCAGGAATGTTTTTGGTGTAGGACTGGGAATGCATAACGTGGAAATTGTTTAAAATGTGTATTGAGTTGAAGCAGTAATTTAGTTACTATACCAACATAGTAAACATTTTGCAGAAACTAGCCATTTTTCGCAATACTTATTTCATATTTTATGTCCAACGAATCAAGGAATAATACAACAAGCAAACGTTAATTAAGAAAAATAATCACTAATTAATTACACGAAGTTACACTTTTACGATTCAGAAAGCAAATGGTAGTGGTTGTTGGCAACATGTGCGTCGAACGGACTTTTTTTCGGTAAGAATATTTTGATATCCATGGTGCTTTATTATCATTACATAACTTATGTCTGCTTTTAATGTATTCACTTCCAAGGATTAAGACAACCTATTTTTATTGATTAATTTAAGTGTCAAAATCATTAATATCATAGAGGCCTTGATACAAGTATTATAAAACTAGTTGACGTTACGATAATGATATTTACCCTGTTTTTTTAATAATCCTTTTCCTAAACAGGCTAAGTTTAACCTACCGTTCTAAAGCACTTATGGACGTTTAGGGGGATGGATAGGAGAATGTTGAATTGCAAAGGGATGTCTATGAATGACTACCATAAATTTTTTATATCATAAGTAAGGGGAAAACAGGAACTATGGATGCCATTCCAGGGTTAGAAGCCGTATAGAAGAATGTAGATTATGTTCGTTTGGCACCACAGGTAAAGATTTGTACCGCATATTGATGATGAGAATGAACGAACCGAGTATTCCTAGCCAAGGTGATCCGAGATGGTGTTAAAGAATGTAATTCAGCAGCGCAATAGCCATGGTAATACCAATAATGCAAAGAAAGAACTGAAACGATTCTTCCTTGCTCAAGGTACTGTAAGTCAGTAGTTAATGACGGGCCATTTATAAGCCTAGTCGCTCTTTTTTAAATACGTTTGACGATATCAAAAGTGTATTATACAGGATAAAGAGTTGTCGGGAGGTAAAGTATGGCTTAGCTTATTTTGCGAGCACTGCTTTAGTAGCTGACAGAAGGTGGTCAACACATGCTAGATTTGAAGATATAGTCATTCCCAATATAGAAACAGAGTCTTAAAACTTAATATGGTTCACACTTTCACTTTGGAATTGATTTCCCTGACTTTCCACGACTCAATGACAAAATTTCCCTGACTATCGATCGACTCCTAATATACAGGAAAGAAATCCATCATTTCCATTTTTGTTTAAATTGGCCTCCACCATCCCCATAGCCGTCCATCACCCTCCTTTTTATTATTACGGTATTCTTAAATTATAAAACAAACGTACTCAAGGGCTAGTTGCATCAAAATTATCATATTCTTAAATGAAATAGTTGAAAAATGTTGAATACAATGAATAATGTCTTCTACGCCAAAGAAAAAGGAAAAAAAAATGAGTCTTCTACTTAAAAATAATAACTTAATTTAGCAATTTGTTACCTATTAACCAATTGTACTGTACGAGACAAACATTTGAAGCTGTACTGAAATTTGTAATGACTTTGTACCATTACCTATATATAAAGTAAATGTTGACAAGTGTTGAATATTTTTCACTGTATAAAAACTTTAAAATCACTAGGGGTATTATTTTTTGACCTTTTCTATCATTATTTTTGAGTTTGATTTTTCCTTCTTCTCTTAAAGCTTCATGTTCCTTTATTTTTCGCATCTCTTCAAGTTTCTTTATTTTCAACGATGTTTTCCTTTTTTCAGCTCTTTTTGAATTTTCTTATCTTCTGTGAGCAGCTCCGACATTGTTTTAACAGTGCTTGGTATATTCTAGGCATTTTCATGGAATCTGAATGCATTTTCAACAGTTTTTGAGCAACCAAGCTATGTTCATGTAGATTTTCAATTAATAAATTTTTATTTATTGAAAAACCACTCCCACCAATTGCATTTACGTGAGAAAATATGAAACTCGGTTTAATTACTTGCCACAGTTCCTGATAATTTTGGTTCCCAACACAAATCCTGAATAAAAGTCATCTAGTTTTGAAGATGAACTTGCATTTTCTAAATAATTTTTAAAATCTGTTCAAAAGTGGTGTGTGCATCAATACAAAGATTATTGTACTCAGTCTTCGCTTTTTCAGCAACAATAGCAGAGAGTGTCTTAGCATTGTAGAATGATTCGAGTAACATGTTAACTCTCAGTTTTCTCCTCTGATTGGTTAATGATATTTAACCAAGCAGAGGGGAAAACTGAGAGTTAGGCTCTAATGATGACAAACCTTGCACAGTTTTGTATTTGATTGGGCATTTTTCTAATAATTTTTCTGTAGCTTTCATTAGAACAGTTTGACACTCTAATGTGAACTTTTCAATATCAGCATCACATGCTTTGAGTTGTTTTAAAAGCCTTTTTGATTGGAAACCGATATCAGTGTTTTTGAAGTCATGCAAGTTATTGGTACCGCGTAGATTCTAAGATGTGCTAGGTATTTTGTCATTCTTAATAAACCTCTCCAAGAAATTATGTATCAAGGATAAATCACATCGATGTTGATAACAGCAACAACTACGCGCAAATAAATAGAATCCCCTGACTTCTCTATAAAACTGGCTTTTTTCCTTGATTTACGAAATTTTTCCAAAGTGTTCCCTGACATTCCCTGACCTTTTTCAAATTCCCTGACTTTCCAGAACGTGTGAACCATGCTTAAGATCGGAACCATTCATACTTACAACAGGAAATAATCGATACTTTTTGGCGGGACACAAGGCAATACTTTTTATTAACATTAATTAATTTCCTTACTGATTGAGATTGCTACTTTAGCTTTAATGTCTTGATTTGAGATAGAAGGTGGATTACCACTGTGAGTAAACTAAGATGAACTACAATGAAGGGTGCTGTCGTCAGCAAAGTAATAGACCGAGTTAGTCGTCGAAGAAATAGGATCATTTATGTACATGGTGTCCGGAAATCTCTCGGATTTAGATAGAAGACGAAAAAATAACATGACAAGTTCCTATAAATTTTTTTCCTTCAGACCCTCCCTATGGAGATGTGAGCCCCTAAAGGACGCCGCTGGAAATACGTTTTGCTTAAATAACTTTCAAAGTACTTGACATAGTTTAATAAAAATTCAGTATGATGGCCACTAGTAAGAGCCTCTTAAAATACTATCCTTGAAACATATTTAACTTGTTTAGTTTACCAGGGATGGACTAAGTTGTACACCTTAACGCCTAAATTTTTGTATGATAAAGATCTAAAAAAAATATTTTTGGGTAGCTTGAACCTTTACTTAAAAAAAAAGGTATACTTGTTTAATTTTTACGAGAAAACACTCTTTTAATAATAAAGTAGGAAAACCAAATTAAACATATTAATTATTTAAAAAATGTTGCAAACTTAAGTGAGTTTATTGACCCACGAGGTATAATTTTATTTCTTGTTCATTTTATTTATCTTCACTCAAAAAAACATATGTCAAACATTCTTACGGTACGAAATAAATAAATAACCTGCATTTTAGCACTTGACATTTGTCACATCGGTGATATATTGATCGACATTAATTTACTTTAAATTTACTGATTTTTGGATTTCGTGGTGATTTGAATTGTAAACTTATTAGAAATATGGAATTCACTTTTATTGAATATGCAGATATGCATCTCATGTATGGACTTGCCTCTTGCAATGTTTTGGAAGCAAGAAGATTATATCACGAGCGATTTCCTAATCGTACTATTCCAAATTAGAAGACATTTCAACGAGTTGATCAACGTCTAAGAGAGAATGGTGAGTGATTTCGGTTACTAAGGTAACAATATTGACTTTCTTCATAACTTTAGGTATGTTTAAGAAAAAATGTACTGATGCTGGTCTGACAAAAACAGTGCGTACGGTGGAATTAGAGGAAAATATGTTCAATGCTGTAGATGGCATTCCTTTAACGAGCACTCGCAATTCAGCCGCACAATTTAATAAGCCAAAAACAATAATTCGTGAAGTTCCTCAAGAACAGCTGTTATTTGCAAAAAGTGCATGGATTGATTCCTGAAGATTTTCCTCGTATAATGCAGTTCGCAAAGTGGCTATTGGATCGGCAACGAAATTATAAAAACTTCATTAGCACTATTTTTTTACAGATGAAGCAGCTTTTACCAAAATTTGTATCACGAATTTACACAACTCACACGTATGGGCTGATGAAAATCCTCATGCAACTATTGTTTCGCATCATCAACGTCAGTTTCAATCAATTAATATCTAGGCAGGAGTCATTGACAATTTTTTGATTAGACCATTTGTATTGTCGGCGCGATTGAATGGACAACTTTATTTGGAGTTCCTCCAGAACGCTTTTCAAGATTTAATAGAGCATTTACCTCTTGAAACCCGACGAAACATGTACTTTATGCACGATGGGGCACCACCTCATTTTAACGTTGCTGTGCGGGAACACTTAAATAACGTCTATCCAAACCGTTGGATAGGTAGAGGTGGACCTATCGCCTGACCTCCTAGGTCTCCCGACCTGACGCCTTTGGATTTTTACCTGTGGGGACACCTCAAAACCTTGGTGTATTCCAGTCCGGTTGATACTAGGGAGGAGCTTCTACAGAGAATCACGTTTCATTGTGATGTGCTAAGGAACAATGTGGGGTTATTGTGGCGGGTACAGCAGTGCTCAATTCGTCGTGCTCGCGAGTGTATCAGACTTCACGGAGCCCATGTTGACCCACTTATGTAGTTTTTCGAAAACAGTTAATTTTATCGGTATTAAACAAGTATACCTTTTTTTAGAGAAAGGTTCAAACTACCCAAAAATATTTTTTTTAGATCTTTATCATACAGGGTGTTAAAAATGTAGGCGTTAAGGTGCACAACTGAGTCTATCCCTGGTAAACTAAACAAGCTAAATATGTTTCAAGGATACTATTTTAACAGGCCCTTACTAGTGGCCATCATCCTGAATTTTTATTAAATTATGTCAAGTGCTTTAAAAGTTATTCAAGAAAAACTTATTTCCAGCGGCGTCCTTTAGAGCTCATATCTCCATAGGGAGGGTCTTGAGAAAAAAATTATAGTTATTTTTCATCTTCTATATAAATCCGAGAGATTTCCCACATTTGCCGGACCCTGTATAGTAGAAAAGGTGTAGCCGCCGTAACTGGTTCCTGTGGCACGCCCGCGTTAATTCCAACTTCTTTTGAAAAGAAGCCATCCACTACAACACGTATTCGTCTTTTAAACGGTGTGAGCTTGGCAAGTAAACACATATGCAAACTTAATCAAATGCTTTGAGATATCTAAAGCGACTACAACTGTTTCACAGGATTCTTCTAATGTATTGTTCTAACTTGAGTCACAAGAAGATCACCTGTTGAACGACTCTGGCTAAAACCATATTGGTGGTCACTAAGGAGTTTGTTAGTTTCAAGTAAAGAGAGCAGGTGCTGTTCGGTGGCGTTTTCCATGATTTTAGAGAAAATGGAAGTGATGGCAATTGGTCGGTAGTTGGAGTGATCGGTGTTATCGCCTTTTTTTGGAATAGGTTGAACATTTGATAACTACCATGTGTAGGAAGTTCCCCAGAAGGCATAGAGATCAAATAGGGCTGAGATAGGGAGAACATTTCTTTAAGATAATAACAGTCATCTTATTGAGATCAAGCTACTGATGATAGATTATAGGAGCTCGTACAGAAAATGGATTGGTTTCATAACGTATGAAGAAGAGTTGACTAGCGACACATCTTTTCCGGAATCATTAAGACACGAGTTTGATGCAAATAAATCGAAAAATTGGCTTTGTCTACAGAATCAGCAACTACAGTTCCGCCAAACGATGCCATGGGCGAGGGGTTTCAGGATGTAAGAAGATTATATCACGAGCGATTTCCTAATCGTACTATTCCAAATTAGAAGACATTTCAACGAGTTGATCAACGTCTAAGAGAGAATGGTGAGTGATTTCGGTTACTAAGGTAACAATATTGACTTTCTTCATAACTTTAGGTATGTTTAAGAAAAAATGTACTGATGCTGGTCTGACAAAAACAGTGCGTACGGTGGAATTAGAGGAAAATATGTTCAATGCTGTAGATGGCATTCCTTTAACGAGCACTCGCAATTCAGCCGCACAATTTAATAAGCCAAAAACAATAATTCGTGAAGTTCCTCAAGAACAGCTGTTATTTGCAAAAAGTGCATGGATTGATTCCTGAAGATTTTCCTCGTATAATGCAGTTCGCAAAGTGGCTATTGGATCGGCAACGAAATTATAAAAACTTCATTAGCACTATTTTTTTACAGATGAAGCAGCTTTTACCAAAATTTGTATCACGAATTTACACAACTCACACGTATGGGCTGATGAAAATCCTCATGCAACTATTGTTTCGCATCATCAACGTCAGTTTCAATCAATTAATATCTAGGCAGGAGTCATTGACAATTTTTTGATTAGACCATTTGTATTGTCGGCGCGATTGAATGGACAACTTTATTTGAGTTCCTCCAGAACGCTTTTCAAGATTTAATAGAGCATTTACCTCTTGAAACCCGACGAAACATGTACTTTATGCACGATGGGGCACCACCTCATTTTAACGTTGCTGTGCGGGAACACTTAAATAACGTCTATCCAAACCGTTGGATAGGTAGAGTGGACCTATCGCCTGACCTCCTAGGTCTCCCGACCTGACGCCTTTGGATTTTTACCTGTGGGACACCTCAAAACCTTGGTGTATTCCAGTCCGGTTGATACTAGGAGGAGCTTCTACAGAGAATCACGTTTCATTGTGATGTGCTAAGGAACAATGTGGGGTTATTGTGGCGGTACAGCAGTGCTCAATTCGTCGTGCTCGCGAGTGTATCAGACTTCACGGAGCCCATGTTGACCCACTTATGTAGTTTTTCGAAAACAGTTAATTTTATCGGTATTAAACAAGTATACCTTTTTTTAGAGAAAGGTTCAAACTACCCAAAAATATTTTTTTTAGATCTTTATCATACAGGGTGTTAAAAATGTAGGCGTTAAGGTGCACAACTGAGTCTATCCCTGGTAAACTAAACAAGCTAAATATGTTTCAAGGATACTATTTCAACAGGCCCTTACTAGTGGCCATCATCCTGAATTTTTATTAAATTATGTCAAGTGCTTTAAAAGTTATTCAAGAAAAACTTATTTCCAGCGGCGTCCTTTAGGAGCTCATATCTCCATAGGGAGGGTCTTGAGAAAAAAAAAATTATAGTTATTTTTTCATCTTCTATATAAATCCGAGAGATTTCCCACATTTGCCGGACCCTGTATAGTAGAAAAGGTGTAGCCGCCGTAACTGGTTCCTGTGGCACGCCCGCGTTAATTCCAACTTCTTTTGAAAAGAAGCCATCCACTACAACACGTATTCGTCTTTTAAACGGTGTGAGCTTGGCAAGTAAACACATATGCAAACTTAATCAAATGCTTTGAGATATCTAAAGCGACTACAACTGTTTCACAGGATTCTTCTAATGTATTGTTCTAACTTGAGTCACAAGAAGATCACCTGTTGAACGACTCTGGCTAAAACCATATTGGTGGTCACTAAGGAGTTTGTTAGTTTCAAGTAAAGAGAGCAGGTGCTGTTCGGTGGCGTTTTCCATGATTTTAGAGAAAATGGAAGTGATGGCAATTGGTCGGTAGTTGGAGTGATCGGTGTTATCGCCTTTTTTTGGAATAGGTTGAACATTTGATAACTACCATGTGTAGGAAGTTCCCCAGAAGGCATAGAGATCAAATAGGGCTGAGATAGGGAGAACATTTCTTTAAGATAATAACAGTCATCTTATTGAGATCAAGCTACTGATGATAGATTATAGGAGCTCGTACAGAAAATGGATTGGTTTCATAACGTATGAAGAAGAGTTGACTAGCGACACATCTTTTCCGGAATCATTAAGACACGAGTTTGATGCAAATAAATCGAAAAATTGGCTTTGTCTACAGAATCAGCAACTACAGTTCCGCCAAACGATGCCATGGGCGAGGGGTTTCAGGATGTACCAAAGTTTTTGCGGATGCCTTACCTAATCACCAATATTTACGACTTCCCAAAAAAAATGCAGTTAATTCATTGTATTTTCGTTGTTCAAACAACTTTTTAGCTTGAGTGATAACACTTTTGCAGGTATTTTTAGCACAAACGTAGTCTGCACGACTCTTGACCGTTTTATATTATATTATATTACATTAGCACAGGCCTTATAGAACCTGCGTTGCGAACGAGAAACACCTATACGACTATATTGTTTGGGAATATATAACTTCATTCCCATGAGGATGATTTCAGATACTGAAAGAGTAATGTCCGAAGATGAGGACGACTAAAATCAATATTCACGCCATAGAAAGGTTGCAAAGAAATCCCGTAACTCACTCGATTTAGTTGACTTAAAACACCACACAGTTCTATCTGTGTGGCAAACACCTGCGATATTCGGGAGAGTAGAAGTTATTTCTATTAGACAATGGTCAGATATACATAGTGGGGAAAGAAGGGTTATCAGAGATACTTGTGGGTTCAGAAATCATTTGTGTGAGATCACATGAAATGACAAATTTTTCTGCACTATGACCAGCAGGATTAGCATGAAATGAAAATTGAAGCCAATTACAGTTATGAACATTGAAATCTCCCAGAACTGAGATATCACACGATAAAAACTGAGACAGAAGAAGGTCAACATTCAAACTAAGATAACGGAAGAAGTGTTGAAAGTTACTGTCATTAGAAAATGTATAAATGTAACAGTGGAATTTCACAAATTTAGGACCAAATCACGTGGAATTTTTTATTCTCCAAGGAGGAAATCCTCTTGCAGGGATGTCATTTCAGTGAAACCACAAACCTTTATAACTAGTTGGTACATTTCAGGAGTATTTATGTAAGCTGGTAGACTAATATTTTTCTCGAGAAAGTGTGTAACATTGTTATTAGCGTTAAGATATTACCCTTAAATATGCCTTACAAGTGGCGTGTTCAAGTAATAATAATAATAGCGGGAATATTTTTCAGTATTTTTGTTCCCAGATGATGAAATGAAAAAACGATGGGTTGATGCAATTCATAGGAAACGGTACATCAAGGGTGATGTTGATACATTACACTATTATTTATAAAGCGTCAATTTTATACCTATACATTTCACCGTAAGTATGTATAACCGAATAACATGTTGGGACCACTACTGTGTCATCAGATTTCCTTGTTATTATAACGATTGTTACGAAAATACATATCTCAACTGTATTAAAATAAACACTTAACTAATAATACGGTTTTTATACTCTTTTTTAATTGCAAACAAATTCAAAATTCTGAAATATAAGGTGTTGTTTTGAAGAAAATCACATTTGACAATTCTTTTAGTCCGAACCAGAATTCCAATTTCTCTTTATACCCTATTTTGGTTCCGGATTAGACCAATAATATATGTACTAATGCGAACCACCAGTTGTGGTTCACAAGCTATGAAGAGCTATTTAGAGCCACCTGGGTGTCCCTTATCTACCCTTCACGTATGCGCATTTACCCAAGACTGACTCGGAGTCAGTATTCCAAATATTCCAAATCCTTCATGTAAAATTGTGGAGGATTAAACTACAATCCAGTTTTTTTACCTGTAAATAAAAATGATCACACTATATATTAGTACAATTACTAGAAAAATCAAATTTCTACACGTAGTGCAAAGCCAGATTAAAACACATAATGAAAAAGTTACTTTCATTAAACATTAAAAATTTGAAAATTCGGTATGGGCGCGAAATAAATGTACCTGAAACTTGAGAAGAGCCTAAAACGAACTCGAAGCCTACTTGTGCAAATCCCGGGAAATAATAAAATTCCGAAATGTCTAAACCGCAGGACCTTCTATACTGCCAGAAGAAACTATGACGCCCTTAGGAGATGAATAATGCCTGACAGAACCCAGTCCTTGAAATGTGGCATGTTGAAAATTTCCCAGAGTGTAGAAAAAGCCCAATTAAAACACAAAACAAACAAGCAATAAGAAGGTTTGGAAGAATTGAAGATTTTCTGCAATTTTCCGAAGAAGCCAATAACAAAAGTGAACTGGTATTGAAAAAATAGGGCGGTAAAAGTGCCTAAGTGCATTACATGTAATATAGACACACATGATGCTGTTTTAAAATTCTCTAGACAGGTTGGTGACTTATATTTAGTGTAGCAATAACACTGTTTGTGGTTGTACTCGGATGTACTCTAATTTGTTTTGGAATATTCGGAGGTAAATTGGTGATTTTTTGATTTGCATTTTTAGTACAAAATATTTTTGCCATGGTAATTCGAATCAAAAATCAAAGCACGAGCGATTTTTTCAATTTCCCTTGATTCGAAAATGAATTGTCCAAATGAGACAAATTGAGTTAAAAATGTATCATAATTTAAAAAATCACCACAAATCTAGTTTAGAAAATACACAACGAGACACATAATAAACAACCAACTAAAAACCAATATTCTTCATTTCATCAAAAATTCGGTACTACACCTGGCCATTTAGGCGTCACGTATTAATGGATTTAACCTGATTAAACAACTGGATTGACAACTATCAAACTTGAATATAAAGTGGGACTGAATCGTAAATGGCGGATAATAGACATACCACCTGAATCTGTATCAAAAACCGTTTACGTAGTAACGTACTTGAATTAATTAGACTAGACCTCTTTCATGGCAATGTTTCAATTTTAATGTGCTATTTTCATTTTTAAATTAACAAGACATAACTCACTTGCAATTTTAGCAGCAGCATTATAATTGCCACGATATTCCCCTAAAATTAAATACATTGTAGTATAGTCAATATAATTCTCCATGTCTTCTTTCAGCTAATAAAACATCAAATCATGAGAATTATTTAAATGACCTTATAACAACGGAAAAACCACCATTATATACACTTTTAAAATTTCAATGTCGTATAGTACATAACCTAGCGCGTAATTAAAATAGAAAATACTAAATTAAACCGAAAGCATTAACTGTGTACAAATTTATTATTTAATCGTTTTAATTTATTCATAGAAATTTTTTTGATGCTATGATTTTTGAAAGTTATGATTCTGGAGTTTTGTTTAAAAATTTTATTATCCAATTCTATTTATTCAATTTATACGTTTACATAAATAATTATTAATTACGATATTGTTACAAAAGCACGATTACCTTTAAGGTTTGACATTTGTGATATATTTATCAATATATTGACAATAATAACAAGATTTAATCGATTAAAAGTCAAAACACTGTATCAGCTGTATGCTACGATGAGTAAAATAAACATTGTGACGTCACACGCACTCTGGTTTGTTCGGTTTGTTTCAGTGTGTTTCCGGTACTAGGTTCAAAAATGTATTTTTAATGTAATATAACTTTTAAATTAGAGCGAAAAAAACTAAAAATAGTTTTGCTATAAAACATATATATGATCTTTCCATTTATTACAAAATTTTTTTTTTCAAAAACCCGGTTTGTGGAATTTAACAGAAAAATTAATATCAAAATTCAAAAACAGTACAAAAACAACGAAATCACAACAAAAAATTATTGTTTCATAAAAATATCGCTCAATAAGTAATCCGAAATCCAACTTAACACTGTCAATAACCTCTCATCTGTGAGGTTAACAGAAAATTGGTATAAGACTTTATTGCTCCATTTTCTATGCAGAATCAGGTGGTATACCTATTATCCGCCATTTAGGATTCACCTTGTATATGTCTAGCAATTTATAAACAGATTTTTGCGTTAACTTGTGTCAACTTCCACTATGTACTTTCCTTAGTCGATTTGACACAAAAGACTTACTTTTACTTTGGTAGTTTTATAGTGTTTAGAATTGTAACGCTATTACTATGAGGCGTCTTAAACTAAAGAGCCGCGAAGATGTTATGACAACAGTGCGTCAAGCCGGAGCAACGGGTCCGCTACTATATCCGTTCGCCGTATCGCAGCCGTACGAACGAGTGTGATTTTAAACTTCGTTTTTAATAAAAACCACATGAATCCCAGCCTACTTTATTTATTTATTTACATAAGGGCCATTTACAGTTACATTTGTACATCTGTACATCTATTACCAATTGACGATTTCACTGTAAGATAGTTTGAAATAGATATACTCTACCCACTGAACTGTATGTACTTATACTAGAACGCGCATTGGAGGTCTCTGCCATAGAAAAGCCGCGAGGCGAGAGAGATAGCGCGCAAGAGTCACTTCTGTCCATGCATACGCTGCGCGAGAAAGCAGACAGCATTAAAGCAGGTAACTCCAAAACACACTGACCAAAATGTAACTTCAAATTGGCATTTATCATTTACTTATTAATTATTGATTTTCACTATATTGCTTATTATTAGTTGCATTCACACACCGATTTGTATAATTGTTGACATCACGTTTATTCCTTACGATCATATTTTTTATGCATCTTTACAAATTGATTACAATTTTTATACATATTATACCGATAATGTAGAATGTATTATGGGAAAACGTGTAACTACGGTTAATTAATAAAATGTACTTTACATCTTTTATGAATAATAAAAATCCGAAGTTTAACGCATACCATTGATTATAATTTGAGATTATTTTTTTAACAAACAAAATACACTCACGTACCACACAAAATTAAAAAATACCGAACGCGTTTCGATAGCTACGCTATCATCATCAGCGGTCGACTAGGGCGCACTAAAGAAAATTTCTAACATATATACCTTCAGCGAGTAACGCTTCGTTGCTAATCTGGTGAAAGTGAAAGTTATGAAAGTTTAATGAGTTCTGAGTAGCCTCAAGGTCCTTGATCATCATTATTCATTAGAATTTGTTTGTTTTTGAAGATCTCTAAACTTTCATAACAATCAAGTTCGTGCTTATTACTAACATGTTTGATTAAAGGTACCTTATCTACTACATGATTTTTATCAAACACATGTAGGGCTACGGCAGACTTGTCCCAACGTTTGTATTTTATGTGAGCTGAACGTTCTTTAAAGCGAATTTTGATAGGTCGTTTAGTTTGCCCCACATATATTTGTTCACAATTTTTCCAATTATTCTTATAAATTCCCGACCTATCCTGCTTATCCACTTTATCTTTTGGATTGCCTAAAAGAGTTTGCAAACTATTATCTGAAGTAGTGACTGTTTTCAAATTACCTTTGGAAAAGATTTTACGTAGACTTTTGCCATAAGCAGGACAATTTGGTAACTTTACATACTTTGTTTCTATTTGTTTTTTAGCGTTATCTAATGTAGTTACGTTCTTAACCCTAATCCTATGTGTTTGTTTCCTAACTATATTCATAACCACTCCATCTGAAAATTTCTAAAAGTTTTCTAAAAGATTGCCGTAGGTTAGATGTTTTTCCAAATTTTATTAATGTTGCTAGTAATTCAAATTCATATGCAGGTAAAGAGTCGCTTGAATTTGCCAAGCGGAAATGGTTAGATTTAGAAATTAAATGTCATTATTCAAAACTAACGAAGTTAGAATTACAGGCTTATAAATGCTAATGAATGAATTTGGTGAGTGGATTACTTTTTTGCATCACTTGGATGAGGTCATTGATCATAAAGTTATCGCTAAAAGATTTATACATCAGAAGAAATTGCTAAATTACGTGGATCCAACAAACAAGACAAGCAGAATAGTAATGCCACAAACGAAAACATCGTTATTAACAAATCTTTTGAGACTTTTAACAAAGAAGAAATAGATTTGTTAAATAAAGGTTTGAAATATAATCTTAATTTTAACAAACCTCCGTTGGATAAAATCGTAGTAGGCATAGAAAGTGCGATTAAATCATTGGATGAAAATTGCAAAAAGTACGTTAGACAAGCCAGTAAAATTCAAATTTCGGAAAATGCCCAACAGGAATCAAAATTTAATTTAAATCATTCAGAACTTCGAATTGTTAAATATCTCAAAAGTAAAAATCGTTTTTACCTCAAAGCAGATAAAGGCAATCAAGTAGTCATTTTAAACAAAAAGGATTATTTTGCTTCAGTTCAGGATCTTATTCAGTAATTACCAAAGATCCTCTTCCTAGGAAGGAAGAGTTGTGGATAACTCTCTTAGGTTTTGACTAACGGTATCCAATCCGGTGCTACCTAGAATGTATTGTTTGCCTAAGATTCATAAACCAGCAACACATTGTTTCTGGTATTAATTCACCTACTTATCTGCTGTCCAAATGGTTATCTAGTCAATTTCATAACCTCTCCTACCAACAGCCCAACTTCA
Organism: Vesta saturnalis; assembly: GCA_036346205.1. Classification (NCBI taxonomy): domain Eukaryota; kingdom Metazoa; phylum Arthropoda; class Insecta; order Coleoptera; family Lampyridae; genus Vesta; species Vesta saturnalis. The sequence continues at coordinate 2,447,314 of JARFJB010000156.1, forward strand.
ATGTGGCAAATTCGTATGAATTAATTGATAAAATTAAAAACATTGAAGTTAACTAGGTGGTAGGCATCTATACTCCATGCCAGACGGAGAGGTACCACCACCCTTACCATGGGCTCCTTAATATTGGGTCTTCGATTTTCTGAGCTCGGTAAGGGCTGCCGGTTACCTTTCCCTTCATCCTTAAACTATTCTCATCCTTATTCTTCCTTCTCGCCCTCACTGTCTTCCTATCGGATTAAAAGTCCTAAATTAAAAAATAAGATGGCTGTGGTTTCTAGGGCAATAAATTCCGGACGTAAAATCCTTCCCATTCGGATGTCCGGGAGGGCAGGGCCCAAGCGACCACGGTCATCGAAAGTATCAACTTTCTGATTCACTACTGCAACATCCGCGGTATCAGGTCTAATCTTAATGCTATTCACCAACATCTTGAACAATTACAACCTGATATATTGTTTCTATCTGAAACACAAGTCTCCTCGGAAAGCTCCGAGTCACCCGACTTGCAATTTCCTCAATACCACCTTCACTCTAACTTTAGATATAAAGGAGGCGTATGTGCCTACATCAAGGACAGAATTGCTTGCAAGAGGGTTTCTTCCTTAGAAAATAAAAATTTTGGCGTGATTTGGTTTAAACATTCTGGTCCTAATTTTGTGAAATTCTGTTGCATTTATAGGTCTAATGACAGTAACTTTCAAGACTTCTTCGATTACCTTAGTATGAAAGTTGACTATCTGCTGTCTCAGTTTCCATCTTGCGATATCTCAATTGTAGGCGATTTCAATGTACATAACTCTAATTGGCTTCCGTTTTCATCTACTACAAATCCTGCTGGTCATAGTGCAGAAACATTTGCTATTTCACGTGATCTCACACAAATGATTTCTGAACCCACAAGAATCCCTGATAACCCTAACCATACTCCTCATCTTCTAGATCTCTTTCTTACATCAAACCCTCTTGTTTATAAAACTTCCGTTATTTCGCCTTTAGGTCTTTCCGACCATTGTCTAATAGAAATCATTTCTACTGTACGTAATTCCACTGTTGTTCGCAAAACCGATAAAACCTTGTGGTGTTTTAAGTCAGCTCGATGGGGTAATTTTTTGCAACCTTTCCATGGCGTGAATATTGTTTTAAGTCATCCTCTTCTTCGGGCATCGCTCTTTCGGTATCTGAAGTCATCCTCATGGGAATGGAGTTATACATTCCCAAAAAACAGTATACCGTATAGGTCATTAACGTTAGAAATATGTGCAAAAGTGTCATCACTAAAACAAAAAAGTTGTTCGAACAACGGAAATGCAATGAACTAGCTACATGTCCTTTAGGCAGTCGTAAATTTTGGTCTGTAACTAAAGCCATTAGTAAAAACTTTGGAACATCTTCATTTCCCCTGACATCTATTGACGGATCGGTAGTTGCTGATTCTGTAGACAAAGCCAATTTTTGTGGATTTGTTTGCATCAAACTCGTGTCTCAATGATTCTGGAAAGATGTGCCCTAGTCAACTCTTCTTCATACGCTATGAAACCAATTCATTTTCGGTACAAGCTCTTGGAATCGATCATCAGTAGGCTTGATCTCAATAAGGCGACTGGCCCAGACGGTATCCCAGCTATTGTCTTAAAGAAATGTTCCCCGAACTAGTACCAGTCCTATCTAAGCTCTATACGATCTCTATGTCTTCTGGGAATTCCTTCATCATGGAAGTTAGCAAATGTTCAACCTATTCCCAAAAAGGCGATAAGACCGATCCTCAAACTACCGACCAATTGCCATCACTTCCATTTTGTCTAAAATCATGGAAAAAGCCATCAATCAGCAACTGCTCACGTTCCTTGAAACTAACAAACTCCTTAGTGACCACCAAGATGGGTTTAGGCAGAGTCGTTCAACAGGTGATCTTCTTTCATATGTGACCCAAGTTTGGAACAATACAGTAGAGCAGTCCGGTGAAACAGTTGTAGTCGCTATAGATATCTTAAAAGGCATGTGACCAAGTTTGGCATAAGTGTTAACTTGCCAAACTCACCTCGTTTGGGTTAAATGATACACTCATCAACTGGGTTTCTAGTTTCCTTGATAAAAGACGAATACGTGTCGTAGTTGATGGCTTTTTTTTAAAAGAAGTTAGCATTAACGCGGGCGTACCACAAAGATCCGTTATAGCGCCTACACTTTTTCTGCTGTACATAAATGACCTTATCTCTTCAACAACTAACCCCATCCATTGCATTGCTGACGATAGCACTCTTCATCTCAGTCTACTCATAGTGATAATCCACCTTCTATGTCAAATCAAGAAATTAAAGCTGAAATGGCAAATTCAATCAACAAAGACATTCAACGTATTCTCAAATGGGGAAGCAATAATCTAGTTAAATTTAATGCTAACAAAACTCAGTGTTGCCTTGTGTCCCCCAAAAAAGATCGATCATTTCCTGTTGTAAGTATGAATGGCTCAGTTCTTAAGTTTTCAGATTCTATTACTCTGTTGGGTATGACTGTATCTTCAAATCTCTCAAGGGTTGACCATCTTCTGTTAGCTACCAAAACAGCTGCTCGTAAAATAGGCTTTTTGTATAGATCTAAGCAGTACTTTACCTCTCGACAACTCCTTCTGCTGTATAAGGCCCAAATTCGGCCTCATCTGGAATATAATTGTCACCTCTGGGTTAGTTCTCCCCAATACGCTCTCGATATCGTTGATCGTATTCAAAGAGATCGATTAGGCTTATAAATGACCCGTCCTTAACTTCTCACATACAGTCCTTTGAGCATAGAAGGATGGTTTCAGTTCTTTCTTTGTATTATCGTTATTACAACGGCTATTGTGCTGCTGAATTATATTCTTTGATACCATCTCGGGCTATCTTTGCGAGAAACACTCGGTTCGCTCATTCACATCATCAGTATGCAGTACAAATCTCCACTTGTCGTACCAAACGGGCGCAATCCACATTTTTCTACACGGCTTCTAAACTCTGGAATGATCTCCCTAGTTCCTGCTTACCTCTCACTTGTGACATGAGAAAATTTAAGGTAGCTGTTCATAGGCATCTATTGGCAATTCATTATCCCTCTCTCCATCCTCCTAAGTGTTCCTGAGTGCTTTAGCACGATAGGCCTTATTTAGTCTGTTCAGGTCCACAATCATAAAAAAAAAAAAATAAATAAGTCAGTGCCAAAATATACCTAATTTTTCAAACTCTATTGCATGGTCAGACAAGGCGCATATCAGTAGTGATGGTATTTTTAATAATCACAATTTACCTTACTGCGCAGATACCAACGCTCATGTCGGTGTTGTTCGCAGGAGGCAAGGGAAATTTGGAATAAATGTGTGGTGTTGCATTAAATACGGACGTTTTTATTATCACATTAAACTCAATGAAATATCTCGATATTCTACGAATTCATATGGAGGGATTTCTAGAGAGTCTTTCTTTAGCACAATATTGCAATGTCATATTTCAGTAAGACGGAGCTCCCGCACATAATTCCCATGTAGTTAGTGACGACAGCACCTATTTTGTGGCCTGCTCGTTCACCTGATTTATTTTTATGGGGTTTTTAGAAAAACAGTATATACAAAAGAACTAATAATACTGTGAATGAGTTAAAAGAAAGTGTTCATGTGACTTTTACACAATTAACACCATTATCTATACATAACTCTATAAATTCAATTAGAAGACGATGCTAAGTCTGCATCCAAAAAGAGGTCGCACAGTTTAAAAAATATTTGTAGTTTTAGTGTTTTTTTTTATATTGATATTTTGTGTTCATATCTTTGCTCGTTTATAGAATTAGATGTTTACCTACGTATAAAAATTGATTTGCTGTCAGCTTTTCATAATTTCTGATGATGTTATATTGTGTATTTTCATTTCATTTCAATTTGCATTTGAGGTTTTTTGATAATATTACATTCAGTCTTTGGATTTTATAATTTGTTACCATTCCACAAGATAACATTACAGTTAAACTTATTTGAATTACAAAATGTCTCTAAAATATTTTAATGGAGGTGAAAATATGTTCATTCAATTTCATATTTGGTTTTCTAAGCAAACTGTTACCCTTAATAAATATACCAATTAAGAAAAATTTAAAAAAATCAATTAACTATTAAAATAGCATAGAGGTGTTAAAGCGCAAAAAAATGTCATTTAAAAATGTCATAGTCATGGTTTCCATATAAAAATACAACTTTGTCATATCTTTTTAAATTAAGGAGGTATTAAAAATTTGAATGCACTAAGGGATTCTGCTTAAAAAAGTGCCATTTTTTCAATTTTGGCTAATTGCGCAATAACGGTCAGAGATATCTTGATTATAACTAGAGAGCGGATTTTATGCACTATAAAATGCCGAAATATGTATATATATATATATATATATATATATATATATATGCACTTAAAACCTTAAAATATGCATCTAAAATGCATTATTAATTCAAAATATGCAAAATATGCATAAATATTGAATCTTCTATTTACCTGTGTTAATTCAAATTATAACATTAATATATAAAAAAGTATATATGCTTGTATTTTTTAATAGGAAGAAGATAAATTGCATACAAACTTATTATTTTAACATTCAAAATTATGTTATTTAAAACTACATATTTACTTATACACTATACATTTATAAAACTGCACCCTGTCATTACTACTTACAAAGCAATTATTATTTTAACATTATTTTAAAATTATGTGTTATTTAAAATTACATATTTACTTATACGCTATAGATTTATAAAGATTACACCCTCTCATTACTATTTGCAAAACAATTTATAACTAAATATTTTCCAAGTTTTCGGGCAGAAAATTTTGGCGTCTGTCCGATAGTATGTTTTTGTACAAAGAAAAACTTCTTTCTACATCCACAGAAGTTATGGGTGCGTATTTTAATGCGGCTAATATGGCCAAATCTAAATTTATAACAAGATCATCGGAATTTTCCTCAAGTTTCAGAACTTTATTATTAACTATTAGTAACAACTGATATCCACTGTTTTTTTGTAAAATTTCATTTAATTTATTAGAAATAGTTTTACCAATATTTCCCGAACCAGCAGAAATCAGCTGTTGAAATTTATTAATTATTTGCATAGATTCATTTAATGACAATGCTTCCGTTTCTAATTTAGCAATGGTTGAACTTACAAAATAGTGATTTGCTTTTATAAATGCCAGCTCATTGCGCAATTGTGTTTTCTTTAAAATGGATTGAGCTTTTTGAACGTAAGTACTTGAATTATCAGAAATTTCTAAAACTAACTCCTTTATTTTTTCCAAATGATCTGCATAAAAAAGAGCTGCATTTAACCAAGTACCCCAACGCGTAATCACAGGCTCTGGTGGTAGAGGAATATTAGGTAACTTTTCTTTGTACAATTGAATTCGTAACGGAGCTTTTAAAACACTTTCTTTATACTACTTATTAAACTATTTACTAATGGAAATTGATTACGAATTGTTTCTGCTACTCTATTAATACCATGTGCGAGACATGTTACATGTATTAAATTTTCATAAAATAATTTTAATTGCTGTCCAGCTTTTACCATATACGGTGCTCCATCATACAGCATTAAAACTATTTTATCTGTTGCAACAATATCAGGAATAAAAAATTGCATGAAAGCTTCGTTTATAAAGCGAACTATTGTTGCATGATGGGTTTTCTCAAGAACTTTGGAAGCGATTAAATATGATATACTAGACTGCGTCTCACTTAAATAACCAATCATTAAATTTGCAACATATCGCCCGCAACAATCTGTAGTTTCATCTACTATAAAATAAAGATATTTATTTTTTGTAATTTTCTTTATATGCCCCATAGTTTCAAGATATAAATCATTAATATACCTTTTTCGAAGCGTGCTTTCATCTGGCACTTGCTTTTTACTAATTTTTTCTAAAAATGACCTAAAACTAGGATTTTGCAATTTCTTTAATGGAATATTGGCTTTAACAAGTGCACTACACAATTCGAAATTAAATTCCTCTTGTGCATTTCTTTTGGCCGTTTCTTGAAACAACGACTGGCGCAAAGGTGTCTGACAAACTTTTGTTTTCTTAAATGTTTCTAATTTTCTTTTATGAAGAGAGGTTTCAATGTGCTGTGTAACTTGAGATTTCCTTTCGCACATAATCTAAGGAAAAATTAATTTTAAAAATAAGTATCTAATTGCGTTTAAAACTGATAAAACGGTGAATTCAATAACCTACATCAATTAATAAGGGTTTAATTTCCGAAATCAATTAAAAATATGTAATGGTACTTACTATTTTTCCACAGGCTATGCAAAACACTTTTCATCATCTAGACGTAGCTCGGATATATTTTTATCCATACTTGAACTAAACTATTTTTAACTTTCGGCATCTTGAAGTTCACTTAACAAAGCCGTACCATTCAGTTACGTCTTCGTCCAAAGAATGTTTAAAATTTTGCATTTTGTCCGTTACTATCAAATTATTTTCAAGAAGGATTAGCTAACTAAACACTTACCTTGAAAAAGTCCAAATAACTTTAACCCTTGATTGCGGGAATTCCCTCAATCAATGCTTTAACTATCTACTTAGGTACCATTGGAATTTTCAAATACTACGAAATAGCGGCATTGAAACTTCATAATCCGGAAGTATTAACGTTGCACTTAACTGCAGGTAATAATCTTTCTTTAAACCTGTCTTATTCATATAAAAATACATTTCTTAGTTAGACACAATAACAAAATTTAAAATAAGTTAGAATAATGCATTTTAAAGCTAATTTGGAAGATACAGAAAAAATGCGAAATATATGTTGATTATGAATAAAAAGGCAAAATATGCATAAAATTGCAATATATGCAGTATTTGGCGAAATATGCAAAATATGCAAAAATTAATTAATGTCAAATGATTGCATTTAGTGCAATTCGTCTGAAAACAAAACGATATTCTTCAACTATAAAAAATAAGCGATATACATTTTGCATAAAATCCTCACTCTAATTATAACTATTGGATCTTAATTAACACCCAAATCGGTCACAAGGACCCCATATTACTTTTTGTCTATCTATAATAGAAAGGGTACTTCCCATAAGAAAACGTCCAATATGAACCACCCTGTACATTAAAAGAGTTATAAATTCTTTATAATATTAGTGTTAGTTATATTTCTGTAATTTTTCACTCATAGGTGCAGTTCCTTTATTTATAGAGTTTTGGCCTAAGGAATACATTGATTCAAGAATCAGGGAACATGGAATATTCAGATACTCCCTACTGCTTTCGTATATTTGGAGAAAAATTGTGTTAATCTTAGACTATAAAATTTTTAGTTGATATTTCTCCTAAAGGGGCTATAGTTTATAATAGTGAAGGTTATGAAGGATCACTTAGTGATAGTGAACTATTTAGAGTAAGTGATTTAAATAATTTCCTTGAACATGAAAATCATCATAAATTATTAATTCCTCAATTTCATGCTGGCCGTTCAAAATTTACAGCAGAAGCAGGAATTCTTGCAAAAAGGATTGCTAAAGCAAGAATACATGTGGAACGTGCTATTCGACGAATTAAAACTTGTCAGTTGTTGAGCAAACCAATTCCAATCACAATGCTTCCTATAATTTCAAATATTGTTAGTATAGTTTGTTTTTGGTTAACTGTTAAATTAAGTATCATAATTTTTCGATGTAGAAAGAAGGTAGTCATAAAATATATTTTCAAAAATTTACTATAATTAAAAGTGTTTGCATAATAATCATTTCCCATAAAAATGTAATCTTTCACAATCAGTTTCACATAGAGGCAAACCTCTCGGAATTTTCATTAAAAATAATTCAGGAATGTATATATCGCAATATATATTTTTTTTAATTTTATAAGTGTCATTAATAATCGATTGCTCCACATTTTCTATTTTTTTTATTACAATAACGTTCACTTTCGACCGTATAACCAAATCACATTCACTAACTTCAAAAATTAATAGTCCAGTTACTATTTGGTAATAATACGGATGATTTGTTTTTAAACATATATGTTATTTTTTTCTAAATAAAAATTGGATTTCTGTGTTTCTGATAATACTTCATCAAATTTTTTAGAATCACGATTTGATAAAAGTATGGGGCACTGTATTTCAACAATCCGCTTATTTTTGCTACATTTTCGGTAACTAATAATCCATCAACACTACATGCTAAATGAGCATATTATTTATTAGCATAGAATCCCACCACTTTGAAACTTTCTGTTACTTCTGGTAAAGATGGTAAGTTCAAGACAGGTGTCATTAACCACAGATTTTTCTTCATATAATTACACTTTGCACTTGGGTCATTGTAATGAACAAGGAAGTTTCACATTACAGGCGGTGAAAATTTCATCATCCCCTAAGACAAAGTCTTCATACTTAAACTTGATTGTTGTTTCAAACATTGTCAATTGATTTTCCCCTTGTAGACTGCTGATAAAAGCATTCAAATCTACATTTCTTTCATATGCAGAGTTAGTCTTGAATCAAACATATACCTATCATATGGCTTGCCTCTTATTGTGGGGTATTGCTTAGTTGCAACAGGTCCTGGTTTTTTTCTTATGCACCTAGTCCCCACTTCCTCAAACTACTTGTCGATGATGCTTCATTATAACCATATTCTTCTACATATCTTGCCATAAATAAAAGAAGGCATTTACATGCCTGCATGTCTCTAATGCTGATTGTTTGCAGTCACATCGTCCGTTCATTACAGTGCCTGATGCACCATTTATGGTAATTTCCACATTATATGCTTTATTTTTTTTAAATTAAGCATGGCATTTGCACTTTAAAAAATACAATTTATTGACACAAACTGGTTCCTCCGTCGAAAAGGTTTTACAGAAGTTCCACTTTTATGCAATTTCGTGTCTTCGTTTTCGAACTGATGTCCCACAATGTATGTGTAAATGTGACCCTTGTTAAAGTAATTTGGAATGGGTACAGATTGAAATCTACTACAATTCAGAACTAAACTTTGAGAGGAAGGTGCGTGCACTATTGTGGAGCTACCAGTTTGGCTTCTTCAATATTTCTTTTTAATTTGTACCACTTCCCCCATCTATACCCAAAAATACGTCACTGCACGATGCAACTCTGCACCCTAAAACAGATGCATATAAACAAACAAATAATTAAATCTACCTTTTTAAATATACCGTTCTACCAATTCCTGTTTGTTACCAGACCTTTTTCAATCCGCGACATTCTAACCATCTCTGCAACTGTAATATTGAATGGTCTGTAACATTGGCAAGCTGTAGCACATTACCCGATACTTCTTCGGATCTCAAAGCAATAGAACCTTCCATATGAACCTAAATAAAAGCATTCATAAAAGGGCAATGGTTAATGTGCGATATAAATAAGTACATACCTATTCTTATATTTCTTGTAAAAAAGAGGAAAAATGGTGAGACAGAGGTGAATTTAAGTACGGATAGGTGGGTTAACAAAAGTTGAAAAGTCAGAAAGAATAAGGAACAATTAAAAGCAAAAATGGAAACAAAACGGGTGCTAGAATGGAAGTGGTTATGAAGTTAGTATGGAGAGCAGAAACAACAAAACGGTCAAAAATTCAAAAATAGGGTTTTTCATTAAACAAATTACAAACAGTAATATGTGAAACATTTTACTTTCTTATATTAGGTATGTTCAAGTATGTCACAAGCTCCGCCTCTAACAACTGATCGTGGACAACTTGTGTTAGAGTTTTATAGGAACCTACGTGTTTTGCTGTGATGTTTGAGTGTTTTCTCCAGAAAAAAAAGTGATAATTGACTTATTGTAGTGTTAGTATGTAATGTTAAGATATTTCATAGTTAATAAGTGAACATTATTAGTGTATTTTATAGTTTGGTTAGATTTTATGAACACGTATTCGTGCCTTTACAACATTGCAATAGAATTTATAAGATATCGAGCCTGCTTGTGTCACCCTATGAGAACTTTGATAGTGTTATGTTTATAGATAGACCAAGTTGTGCCCTGTATTTCCAATTTTTTTGTTTTTTGCAATTTAATTTCAAAGTAATCTATAATAATGGTGATTCTATTGCCAAATGCCTGCTTAAAACAAGGTGGCATTGCTTTTATCAATTTGTCTCTTTTAAGGCCATAGAATAAATTTACATAGTCGAAAGTACATTACATTTAGTGTTGAATAGAAAATTCTAGAAATAGTTGGGATACTAACATGAAATGTATAAGAAAACAAAGTAAAATCTAAATTTAACACTATCAAAAAATGATTGAACTTATTTGTAATAACTGCTTGTGGTGCTATTTTGATAGAAGGTTCAATTAATTTTGTAAATATTATACTGAAAGCCTTATAGCTTGGTATTCTAGTGTAGTACCGAATCTATAACACACACATTTTAACATATCACAGCCAAAAGAGCCTTATATTGAATGCAATTCAATTTGACGAGTTCGATGGTAACTAACCTAAAAATCCCACGAACTTTTGAATATTACATAGGATAATTGTTTACTACATTCACGTATTTCCGGTGAATTGTATCAATAAAATCCTCATCTGCAACTATATTGGCACAGAAATATTTTCACCGCCTACGATTTTCGATAAAATTGTCAGAAAACAATCACATCCCATAAGAACGTGTGTTAAAGTTGTCCAACATCAGGCAAGGTCACACGTTGTAACGTCACTTGAAATGAATAATTGGCGGCTCTGCTAGAGTAAGCCAACAACATGGTAGAGTTTTTGTCTTCTTCTTTTCAAGGTTGAATATACGAGGGTCGCTTTTATATTCTGGGATTAGGCATGATAAGAGTAGATTAGAACAACAACAGAAATTTATTTTTCAATATAGGCCCCTTGCTTTTTTTTTCAACATCTTTAACCCGTTATAAAAATATTCTTTTGGTTTGCTCGCAAAATGGCTTTCAACAGCCGCTATAAGTTCATCATCGTCCCTAAATTTTCTTCCCCTTAGTGTTCTTTTGAGAACTGGAAACAAAAAATAGTGACTGGTGGTTAAATCTGGACAATAAGGTGGATGATCAATTTCTACAAAGCCACGTTTAACAACGGCAGCTTTTGAAAGTCTTGACTTATGGGCTGGTGCATTATCATGAAGCAGGGCACTTCGCGTTAGTTTTTCGCTCCTTTTCACTTTAATAACATCTCTGACGCGATGCATTAAGCTTGCATAATACTCTCCTGTGATTGTACCACCCTTCTCCAGATAATCAATAATTCAAATTCCTTGGCAATCCCCAAAAACAGTTGCCATTATTTTTCCTACAGAAGGGGTGACTTTAAACCTTTTGGGAGGGTTGGAACCCCTAATATACCACTGCATCGACTCTTGTTTCGACTCAGAATCAAAATGATGGACCCAAGTGTCATCTCCGGTGATAAGTCGATTGATAATTAAATCTGGGACGTCTTCACAAAGCGCGAAAAATTCTTCACACTTCTCCATTCGAGTAAGCATTTGAAAAGGCGTAAGCATTCGTGGAACCCATCTCGCACTGACCTTTGTCATGCCAAGGTAATCTTGACAAATTCTGAAAACTGTGGTTTCTGAAATACCTAATGAAGACGCTAATTGTCGCTTCTTTAATCTTGCATCTTCCAATACCAAACACTTGGTTTTTTCAATAACATCCGAAGTGATCGTGTCAACAGGCCAACCAGGACGGGGATCACCATCTAGTGTTTCTCGGCCATGTTTAAACAATTTTGACCATTCACAAATAGTCTACTTGGAAGGGCAATTATCCCTGTATACAATCAAGATTTCTTCACGAATAACTTTTGGAGAATTTCCTTGTTATGTAGGAAACTTTATAACAACTCGATATTCAAATTTGTCCATTTTGAGACGTTACAACACATACTGACAGATATTAGAATTAATAATGCTGCAATTGTTTTGTAAATTGTCAAAATGTTACCATAGCATATGTGATTTAAAATCAATAAAATGAAAAATTACATTAACATTGTAAATTGCCTAGCCCGGGAATATAAAAACGACCCCTCGTACAGCGAAATCATCTATTACAAATTGTCAGTAAAGGAAGTAATTAATAACAAATTTAACGCTAAAAAGATACTAAATTGAATGAAATAGATCTCGTACCTGCAGTGTATGTAAGTACCAAGTTTATAGTAATATATTAACAATCATTATATTACTTTCAATAGGCATTTACCTCAAAATCATCTTTAAATTATTTTTCTATTGTACTAAAACTGTAAAAATATAAATGCAAATTATTTAGAAAAAAACATTGTACGCTTGCAGATTAGTATATAATATGTCATGGTTTATTTTTTATTGTATGCAAAAAAAGTATCAAAATATTCTACATATTATGTGTAATAATAAGTTACAATGTAATTACGAATTATCTATTTTATATACGTCGTGCGATAAGAACTTCTTATCCCATTCATTTTGACCGGAATAAGGAGTTTATTACCGCACCCACTTCTTATTCTACTCATTTTGGGTGCGATAATTTCATTACCGCACCTGTTTTTCTTATCCCATTGCTTTTAAGTCAATCAAGTTAATAAGTCAATAAAATAGAATGCATCCGTGTGACCTGCAACCCGTTCAGCACCTTCTTCCCGGCGATTTGGCTCCAAAAGTTCGATTTTGTGAATGGATGATCACACATGATGGTAACATTCCTGTTATACTCTTTTGTGATGAGGCAACTTTTTCTCGGGATGGAGTGAACCATAGTGACAATGAGCAAGTTTGGTCAGATGAAAATCCTGATAAAATTAATATTACTGGATTTCAACATTGAAAATTGATTACCAATATCGAATGGTTAACATAATTTCTTTTAACAAACACTAAATCATAAAATTTTATAACACGATTTTTAAAAACACACATGCTGAATTAAAAAGAAAGAAAAAAAAAGTAGGTATCACGCAATTCTTAATTAAAAAAAGTAGGGTACTAAAAAATCTCTTTATTTATCAGAATAGAATGGTTGGGTAACAGGTGTTAAACAATAATTTGATTATCTCGTCATTTACTACATGTACTAAAATAGTTTTTTACAAAATCAAACATAGGTAAATTATGTAATCTAAAATATAGAAACATTAACGTATAAAGTCCACACATAATCGAATGATAGTCTTGTAGCATTGTTTTATTGTATACGAAGCATCTGGAATTCTTCTATAGGAAACGTAAATGATATCCTAGCGGTGCTCGTCCAAAGGAATCAAAATACTCTCCGTTACTATTCTCGCCAATCTAGATAGCGGTCCAATGCCTACTGGTTTGTTTTCAGGATCCGTGTTTACGATAATTGCACACGGTCTAGGTGCGTGTCTCGGTAGTTGATTAGAAGCACATACAAGCCGAAACACATTCTTCTTGTGGCTGGGGATCGATTTCAAGCATCTCAACACTTGTACCGCATACATCTCTGGAATTGGTATGCGTCCAGTCTTGCAGTAGTAAGGCGTTTTCCAGTGCACACATAGGCTCAGTGGTTTAAACAGCTACATGCTTTTGCTTCCTTTTCCAACTGATTAATCGACGGGCAACCAGTCTCCTCCAGGTTTACTATTGGTTTGTTAAGAAACCTTAAAAACTGTTGTTTTTCACGGCCCTTAACGTGAATTTTGTTAAATGGGCGCAATACTCTCATCAACTCCTCACGGAAATTGTTGTAATGTATATGACCCGACCATCATTTCAGCCCATGATAATTATCCTTCATAAATATTATCTGTCGTGACATGGATCCTGATATAAAGTAGCATGGAGGTGGTTTTATCAGCATCAACGATAAACGACCATGATTTGTAACCACGGCAATTTCTTTCGGTATAAATTCGTTGTTAACACCACTAAACCCTTGTACGTCCAAGTATGCGTCCATCCTCTATCGGCTGATGCTGTACACTGAAGCTTGCAGGTTAGAGCTACCACTTTTAAGAGCTAAAATCCACAACGACATTCCGATGTTTATCGATCTCGATCACGTTATCGAATTCTGCATACACCAAACAATTAACGGTTACGGTGAGCGCTTCTTCAAACCCGACTTCCAGCCGAAGGGAGCCGTTTCTAACTAAATTCCAGTGCGTACTAGCGTTTGCGGACAGGTCAGGTGTTAGGTCAAAGGCCATTAAACAGTAGCCGTTGGGGTAATCACTTCGATATATCGTTACCTTTATTCAAAAAATGAATACTCGTACCAGAGAATAAGGTGTGGTACGCTCTTACATATAAACCATTAGCTGTAAAGTCTGGTTGTAAGGCCTTCGAAGGAGTTTGAGGGGTAGTCACCGTTGAAGGCTTTATTTGCTACAAAGCCTACGATGCATCGTTTAGGTAACTGGCCCAGGAAAACATTATCTAATGATTTTCGCTGTGTGCCTGCAGGTATAGTTAACACTTTTACGTCGGTCCTTGTAACAGGGTATTTTGCGGCTGTTGTTTCTAAAGCTTTAGCGTGCGCAATTAGAATAGTTCGATTGATTCGCATACGTCTCACCAGTAAACTAGCGTCTATAATTCGCGTCTTGTAATTTGAAGCGAGTACCGCCATTAGGCTAAAGATATCTCTTGAGCGTACAAATTTAGCCTTTAACTCAACACCACTTATGAGAAACTTTTCTTGATTAAACAAATCCGAGTGCACGTGACCCATCATCTCTATCTGTTTCTCGGTAGCCGCAAGTGCTTGACGTTTTGAAAAACCGTTATTTGCGTTTCCCAGTGTATTCATCTGTCCAGCCATATCATTGTGCCATAAGGTACATCCTAGATGTGAACTCTTTGCCTCCTTTCCATAATTTAGCAGCGTTTCGATATATGAACGGTAGGCGTAGGTGTTGTTTGGTTGTGACACCATCTTCTGATTTAAGTAAACCTCCACCTGTAAGAAAAGCGAATGCATCCAATTGTTTACCGGTGTTACAACATCAGCGTCTGTAAGTGCTGCATCATCTTGCTTTAGAACTTTAGCTGTGATGTACAACATGGTCTGACTTAAATCTATACAATCGTTTCCATTTCCGGGGACTACAAATTTTATTGGGGCGTCATCACTCAGAGCTTGTAAAATATCCATTCACCACTCTCGATACTTGTCTGCGTCGATGGTAAAGCGAACAAATCCAATTCGGACTTGACGCATTCACACGATTGGGCATGTAGAAAGGCCATCATCTTGAAAATATATCGTCGTAAGCAGGCTTCTTTTTAGCAACAGCTCTCGGTGGAGACTGATTATTATCGGACAGACGTACTATTTTATAACCCGAACCCTCTACCATTTTATCGATTTTCTGGTCGGCTTTACGCTTAAGGTTTCTACCAGCCTCGTGTATCTTTCTTGAAACGAATCCTTAATAGGTCGATCCTCTATGACATCACCAAGAATATTAGTACCCGTTCTAAGAGCTTCTTTTCCAATAGCCTTTGCGCCAGACTTAAATAACAGTATTATACTTCTAAATATACCACCTAACCAGCTCCCTATTCCATGACCACGTTGATATCGCGCATCTCTGTAGATAGAGCCGATACCGTTACTGGCCCGATTCATGTAATATTGCTGATAAGGGCAAACCATTATTGTACACCCACAATTTGCGGTTCGCAATAAACAAACATCTGAGTTGGTAATCCTATCCATATACTAGCAGGGTGAGGGGGTATTGGTTCCATGGCTATGTTCTGATAAGGTCGATAACCCAATGTAAGGCTAGACGTTGTGAGAATCCGAATAGCGAGAGCTGCGTTTTTAATTTCGTAGTGACGCGCTTAGTTAGATTATGATATTCGATTGTTAGCAGTTTACTTATTAGTACATGGTTATTTAGCTCGCTGATAATTTCTTCTATGCTGGCGTAATTTCCCGAAGCGAATCGTATTACGTACCAGCCATCTTCAATATAAATGATCTAGTTGTCGAGTTGAAAATATTCTGCGGCCTTTTTTAATATCGTTTCTAACACGTTCTCGCCAGGTGGCTCTGTTCTATAATAATTTAAATTATCTGTTACACTTACAGCGGCAAAAGAACATGAGTACTGAATTTCCGATATCCCTACAACCCACGAGCCCGTTAATCTTATTCGTTTTGGCAGTTGCGTAATAAAACTTGACGTCATATTACCTGGAAAATACGTCATAGAGCTATTACTCAATAAGGTAAGATAAAACTCCATTTTTATACATCTCTCAACTGCGAAGCTAACACCCAGCTATTAAATTTGTCACTGTATCCACGCCACTTGACCAGGTATTGCTTATATTGCCCCCGGCTCTTCTCTGCTAGAATCTTATCCACTTTGAATAGAGTATCGTTATCAACCGTAACAACTTGCAATTCTTCTTCGTAAAAAGTACCCTCAACAGGATCGTTGTTAAGATCGATTATTCGATAAACTGGTGGTCTTCTTTTTATCACCGCACTAATTGTAAAAACTTCCTCGCTCCAATTCGTTTCATATCCCTTCTCAAACGTGTACTTAGTTCTGGCGATTCTGACATGCTCACCGACTTTATATTTAGGATGGCGTACTGGACCTAACCCTTTCGCGTAAGCAGTCACAAGTCTTTCGAGTACATCAATATACCGGTAGGAATTTTTGTAAGTGAAATAACGCCACATCTTTGTTTTCAATGTTTTATTAAATCTTTCAACTGCAGATGCTTTTACATCGGGGTTATTTGTTACATAGAAATTGATATTTTGTTTCTTGAAAAAGTTTTGTACACTGCTCGCCACAAACTCTTTGCCTTTATCCGTCTGTAGATTTGCCGGAGTATTGTCGCAATCCTTAACAATATCCGCGAATGCTTCAATTACAGATGAGGCTGTCTTCGTTTTAAGTGCTCTCGCCTATGCCCTCTTGCTAAATACATCAACTACCGTTAGTATGTAGTTGTATCCACTATTGTGTTTACTTAAAGTTCGCATATCACAAAGATCCGCTTGCCACAACTCGTAAAGGTTACTCACAATATATTTATTTCGTGGAAACTTTTTTCTGACTGGTTTATGTACCGTATAAGCTTCCGGTGCCTGTAGCCAGTTTTTTACTTTACCATATCTACCCTTTACAGCATTAGTTAAAGGTGTTATACCAGCGAACCCTGCTGGGTGAGAGGGATCATAGTATACAGCATCCATGTTATGGCCGCCACGAATCCCAATCTAGTGAAAGTCCTCGTCTTCTTCTTTGAGAGATTCTTCTCGGTATTTCGCGTGTTTCACTATCAGCATCGTAATCCTCACCTATAGTTGTGAGGGTCCGTTCAACGCTGGGTGATACAGAAACATCATACCTTTGCGTATTTCCGAAAAACTTTCGTGGGATATTTATCTCTTTAATGTACGTCGAAAACTGACGCCAACCGCACGGGTTTGTGGTTTTTCGTTTTCTTAACATCTCGTGAACCAGATCGATAATGTTGGAATGTGGTATGATCTCGCCTTTTATTGTGACAGTACCCCTTTTATCCCAAAAAACATCGCTGCTCGTATTCTGTATACGTAACAAATTCGCGCCTTTTCTCTTATATGAAGGAGGAAGCGTTGATACTATCTCGTCGTCTGCCAGACCTTTGCGTTGCGGTAAATCTCTAATATCATCAGCAACAGCGTCACCGCTGATTGTTATACTGGTGGGCTGACGTAACTGATTAGAAAAGTGTAGATACCTTTGAAGAACTTGGTTGTACTGCTGCCATTTGTCATGGTCGGTCATTTTAATTTTTGAAACTTTATCCATATCGTTACCCAGCTGCGTTAAAATGTTGTTTTGTGTAACATCTGGTGCCTGCAAGCGCTGTATAAAGTCCATCGGTAGAATAATCATCTTCTTCAGAATGTGGTCTATGGTTATTGAAACAGATTACCCAGAATTCCGCCGAGTAATGGTCCTAACAGGAGTGGTAGAAATGCACCACCTTTCTGTAGAAGAAACTGTTTCTTCGTTTTTATAGATTCGCCTCTCTGTGCCAAGCGTCTTAAAGTGTGCTTACGTTGAGAGAGTCGCTGCTTCTGATCAGTTGACAGGGGTACACGACCTTATAAAATGTTATGTGCACACTCGCAAATACACTCTACCTGTTTACTATCCAAACATTTCAATAAAGCGTCACGTTGACTTTTACTTAATCTGGATAATTCATGTAGGATATCAGTGTTCTCGATTAAAATGTCAGCCATCATATATGATGTAATCTTTATGACTGTGAGACTTAAACCCTTTTTTCGCTATATATACCTGGCAGATACCCTGAGGCCCAAATATGTTTGTTCTATAACGTAGCACATCCGGTGTGTTTTGTTTTAAATCGAACAATAAATATCCGTGCGGGCTTGAAGTAGAATCTTGGTACGCTGCTTCTAAAAACTTTGGGTTGTCTGACGAAATCTGTCTTGAATCGCTAAACGATACTAACAGATACTCCAGCAGCAACCTCGTTTAAATAGACTAAATAACATTCTTTTCAATCAGGACGCTAATCTCATCAGGTCCAATACCAACTCCAAGTCCAAGACTAGCTCCAGGTCCAGCCCCAGTCCAACACCAGCCCCAGCCCTCACGTTAGCTACTACAAAAAGGCCTAATTGCCAGAAGGTCTTTAATACCAAATAATAATTAGGGTCGCAAAAACCCAAAGAAATCATTACAAAATAAGGGTAAAAATACGGTCTTCACTTAAACGTATAAAAATAATTAGGATAAAAGGGTTGAAAACGCGGTCGCCCACGTGCATAAAATATCCGCGCAAGTGACACCAGGCTTTGTGACGTCAAAATCCAAGATGGCGGCGCAAGTGCCCTGGTACTACTTCCCACTAATATCGTAAATAACTATAACGTATTAAGTTTCCTTTTTTTGTTCTTAGGTTCTGTTTTACTTGTTGCAACCTGACTGTTTTTCTCTTTCACGTATCATTCAGCAAAACTGTAGAAAAAATTGAACAGAGCATATTAAGAATATTTTAATATTCTTATTCTGATTTGTGATCTTCAAGGCAGTTTAACAATGTTTAATTAATTAGTGATCTAGTTATTCTTTACTAAAATTGTATTCCAAAGTTGGTTTATACGTTTATCAAACTGGTATATTAATACTAGACTTATTTTTATGTTTTAATTTTCAAATTTCACAAAATTGTTTCAACATCTTTAACAATTTTAATAGATAATACTACTACTGACGAAGATAAATGTAAGTGTTATCGAAACATTTAGATTGTTTAACTTTAATATACAAATATACCATTAAAAACCCAAAAAAGATAAGTATTTTAATAATGATAAGTATCCAAACTACTTTGCACGTGGTTTTTGCACTATGCTAAAACAATCTGTTTTGTTAAAAAAAAATGTTGGCAATGATGCTGTTAGTTGCTCACATTTGTTGTATATTACTTGCACACACTTTTACTGAAAGATAGTTTTACCTAGATTGAAACACCGGTAAACCGAGCGTGGTCTCTGCCATCAGCAAAAGAGTGATGAGAATAATCGAGAAGTTCTAATCGAATTAGTCTATTATTAAAATATCTCGAGATAATCGATTATGGTCCAAACATTAGTAGGTACTAATATAAGTAGTCGATATTGTTCGATATATTCGAATGACCGTGGACCACACAGAGAAGTGAAAGCGAGAAATTATACTAACCGTAGTATAGTCGGGCCGGCGAGAGGTATCTTATGACTCATCTTTTAGTAAAGCATGTTTTAAGATTTTAAAAACGTATGTCGTTATTGGTTCATATAGTTAGTAATACCAACAAAACATCGTCAATGTTTCTTCAAATTTAAGCCGCGCTGTCAAATTTAAATAAAATTATTGTTCGAATATCTCGGGATTTAGCATCCTAAAGGTCTTAAAAATCCCCATCCACTCGTATAAATAAAGTCGAATTTCGTTTAAGGTCTGTTTGCACTTATTCTGGCATGTAAAGTCCACCAGTTTATATATATATATATATATATATATATATATATATATATATATATATATATATATAAAGCGAATGTAAACCTAAGTTCAGGTGCAGAGGTATATGTTAAATATAATAATTCTTTACAATGGTATAAAGTAACTAAGATTCTAATTTTTGCTTTAAATTCAAATACTGGACATTAATTAAAAGTCACCACCTTCACTTTCACTACCATGTTCGCTCGACTCTCCGACATCGATTACTAGAGGTTTTACCATTTCCTCAGCTCTTTTTTCACGTCCCACCACTGTATCATTTCCTTTTCAGCATGTAAAATACACTTTTACCACAGTTCTCCAGTTACTTGGTTTAATGAATCCTTCCATAGCGATAAAACATTCTCGTCTCTGAAGCCCTGTCTTCCAACGTTTTTGTTGTAATACTGTTTACAATTTGCCGATATTAACTCGATAGGGTTGAATTGGCAGTGATACGGAGATATCAAACTTGGTTTTTCTAAATTTGATGAAAGCTGTTCTTGAAACTATTTTTGAAATAAATCAGCTTTCATGTTATCGTGGTAGTCTGCTGTCTTATTTTTACTGGAAAATACCAATGGTGAATTAGGTATAAAACCATCCTTGTTGCCAGCACGCAGTATGATAAAACTAAAATTTATTCGGTTAAAAATATTTTTAAGAAATCGGACTATTTTAATTACCGTCTTCCTTCTAGCGGTTTGTTTTTTGTGCTTTTCAAATCATTATCATGCCATGATTTTCGAACGCTTCCTCGACTAAAAATCCACGTCTCACCCAAAAAGACAGGACCGTAACGAATTTCACAACTTTTATTAGCAAAATATTTTCGCAAAAATGTTGCTCGAGTACCAGTAATATGAACCTGCTCCATTAAACGCCTTCTTCCATCGTCAACTTTGAATCAAAAGCAATTTTGTATAACAATTGTTTCAAACTCGTTTTATTGAAGGTAAATATTTTATCTTCCTTGAGTTCAGTTTGGAGTTTTTCGATAGTAATATGTGAGCCTAAAATTAAACAGTGATTAACTCCATTTCAACAGTAATTTCTGAATTATTTACCAGTTGCATGCACGGTGTAAATTTTTCGTTTCAAAACGTCTTTCACGTATTGGTCGACATCCTCTGACTTCGTCTTCAAACGCAGCCTATGTTTTTGCGGTGAATCAGGCGCCGATTTCCCAGATTCTAAAGCGAGAGCAATTCTTGCCTTTGTCCGAGTTACGGTTTTCTCGGAAATGCCGCGTGCGAGAGCAGTTCGTTGCATCGTAATATTACATAAATATAAATTTTAATAGTGAAAATTATTAGCGTACCTGGATAATGGAAGTTAAAGGTAAACTTGGCCCCCGTTATCGCGTTCCATCTCGAAATAATGCAGTATATTCATTAACATTACTTGAGTTTGGCTTTTCAAAGATTTACCTTTTAATGACATCATTATTTGCTGCAAAATAAATCAATTGGAAATACATTTTGCATTATAAACTTACCTCGTAATAGCGAATATTAATAATAATAGTTTTGGAACGAACTATTGTTTACAAATGCAATGGAAACTAATAAATTACGAAGCGAAGGATAAATTATTATAACTACAAAACACAATGCGATTATACGAAACGAAATACGAAGAATAATTAGAGGTTAAATAGCGAAGACATCTGACATGCGCTTTGACTTTAGAATCGACATACGTTTTTAAGTCCTGTATTTAAAATATATAGCAGACGTATATTATATAACCCGTCTTTCTTTAAGTAGGAACTTCGCACTAAGATAAAGGGAAACATATGCATTTCACAGTAATATTTATATACCCATTCTCGAGTCCGCCATGAGACACCTCTCCCCGGCGCTACTATATGTGGATGCTCGCTACTATTTTATATTTTAAAGTTTTTAATTTTTATTTTAATAGTAGGTCTCACTCTCTCACTTTATTGATTACTCATTAGTAGTAGACAAGGCAGGTAGATCTAGCTTCTAGATCCATGTGACAGACCGAAATATTTAATATTTAATTTAGTACTTTACTTATGTTTATGTTTACATCGTTTATGATTGCTTACGTCGACTTTTAGGAACTTTATTTCATTACTTTTATTTGATACCTACTTGTTAATTGAGTTATTTCGATGTACCTACTTGATAAATAAAAGAACAAGACGCTTTATATAAAAGATAGCAGGTTCGTTTTTCATTTTAATATTCAACAATCTCAACAGTATAATTGCAGAAGAATGATAGTACAATTTAAAATATATATATATATATATATATATATATATATATATATATATATATATATATATATATATATATTAGGTACTTAATCATGAAGTAAACAGCCGTGGCACTTTTTTCCTACGTGCATGACGTCATTGTCATTTTCCCTCACATTGTGGAGATTCACTGGGATTATATTAAATGATTTGTATTCAACTTTTGCATATTTAATACCTACTTATCTATAGGAAACTCATTAAGGTAGAATGCAATAAATCTTTCAGTTTCAATATCTAGGTTATTGTTCTGAGGGCCATTGGCAATAAATTACTATTATTGTCCGTTTGGCTAATTACATTTGTTCTCCAAATTCCAAATATCTATTTATTGAGATTGTTTCCACGAGTCTCTGAATAGACGGGATACTTTAATGTAAATAAGCAGTTGCAATATGCGTAATTATTTAAATTATATAATTTCAATAATTTACATTTATTTAGTCGTTTTTTATGATCTTTTAGTTAAAAGTTTTCAAACTACTAATTAGTAACTACTACGACTAGTCGATAATTAAAATATCTTGATTACTAATAATCGATTATTGAAATATCTCGATTACTCCCATTACTACTACAAAACACAGCGTCACATTTCCGAGTACGAGGCAATGAATAAAAAACAAAAATAAATGTTAGTGTTTAGGGAGTAAATATTAGTGATTAAGTAGGACTATAAATAGTATAAACAATTGTTAGATTAAACGCCAAATACGAAGACATTAAAAATTAAAAATCAGGTGACTGTGTACTATTCAACCGGAAAATATTAGTTTTTTTAAGAAAACTAAGAGTTACGTTTTGTACATTTTTTAGTTAATAACCTCTTAATTATGACAAATTTAAATAAAAACAAATTTGTTATGAGGAAAATATAGTATACGAATATAAACAGATGGTTTTTATACAACAAAACAGGTTTTATGGGGTTTGCACAATGATGTTGTGTTCATAAAAGCATTGAGCTATGGCAGTAGCATGTTAAAAAGGTCAACACGATACATATTAGTGTATTAAAGATAAATAAAAAATTTCACATATAAATCAATATAATTAAGAAATTAAACACATAACAGATATTCATTTACATGAAGTACAATAATCCTAATGTGTAGAACATATATAATAATTGGTACAATGCATAAAAACTCTGCGAACTATAAAAAGGGTTATGGTACGAAGACGTTATGTTGGTAGATCATAGACTAAGTGTTTAAAAAGTGCTTAAGAAGTTAAAGTGCCTTAGAAACATATCTAAGAACATGAACAATGTGAAATTAACAATATAAATACAATAAAATATTACACAATTACTCTACACTTATTTCTTCATTATCATAATCTGATATAAAATCAGATTCATCCGACGAGTCACCACTCCTATGTATAATCAATTCCTCACAAACGACATCCATAATATGCTCTTTATTAATGTATTCCCCTTCAATTTCTTTAACATGACGGCACACTTCTTGCCAGTGGCTCTCCAAATCCATCGAACACTTTTCACGAGTTAGTTTTTCAACATCGGCTAATTTAAAAGTTGTGTTTCTCGATGCCACCCAAGCTTTTACAATGGCGCATATTTTTTTTATTGGGTTTAGCTCCGGGTGGTATGGAGGTAGTCGACATACAGAGTGACTATGTTTCGCAAATATAGCATCAATTGAATATTCCGTGTAGCTCGGTTTATTACATTTTATTAAATCATACAGCTCCACTTTTGTTTGGGATTCATCATGTACGATCCCTCGTTCTTGTAACCAAGTTATCATCTCCATTTTTTTACTGCTAAAAGTTGGATGTTTAATTGCTAACGTGTTGCGATAACTTGCAGTATCCATAACAATAACTGACTTTTCGAGCAAATTCGGTAATAACTGGTGCTCAATCCATCGTTTATAATTAATAAAGTTCATATCGTCGTGATAATCACCTGTTTTTGAGCCCGATTTAAAAACTAAGAGGGCATTATTGATAAATCCCATTTCACCACCAGCATGTACTATTATAAGACGTTGACCTTTACCGATTGGACATTTTAAACCTTCGTTGGAATCATCTACCCAGGGATGTGGCGTATGCGATGCATGTATATATGTTTCATCTGTATACACAATGGGTTCTTCGATACTTTGTTATTGCTCGTATATAAGCACAACGTAAAGATCGTATATCGTATCGTTCCATTAAACATTTACGATTGTCAACGGTTTTCGTCCATTTCAAAGCTATTTTATTTAATAATTTTCTTAAAGACGTTTCCTTCCCAGAGAAACCAATGGATTCGTCATCTTTAATAATATTATAGATAGCATTGACGGTTGGTCGTCGTTTCTCCGTGACATGAAAATTGTGTACAATGCGTCGAATGACTTGTTCCCCACAATTATCGACAGATGATCTTGGTGCAGTTTTCATTCTTTTATTAGAAGTCTTGACCGATTCTATTTCACCACGTTGAATTGCACTCCCTTCTCTAATAATTCTAACGACGGTAATTTTAGACACTCCAGTTGCTTGCACAACGATATCAAGAACGTTAACTGTAAAGAAATGTAATCGTGAAAAAACTGACAGATGTTAATCGTACAATAATGACACACCTTCCTTCATATTTTTATGAAACTGATAAACATTCCAAATAATTTCGCGGGCATCTTGCGATAAGACACGCCGCTTCTTTGCTGTAATGTTTTGATGTACTATCAGACAATGTACTTGCATCACCCGTTATAAACAACGAACTAAATCAATTTATTATATTAATACATATTACTGTGGATTACAAATGCAACTTACTTGTAAATAAAAGGTGCTGAAACGGAAGGAGTTTTGAAAAAAACTGTTTACAATTGATAAAAACGTGCGTGAAAAATGAGGTTAGCAAACAATAAACAACACTACATTTTGTGGACGGAACATAATATCTACTTCTCACTCATATCATTATTCCATTTCTTTTTAATGCAAAATTCGGTTTCTGCGCAGGTGTCTTCGTATTTGGCGTTTACTCTAGTTGCGCAGCACGTGGGTGCACCCAGACAACCGAAAATAAGAATTCAGGTATAACGTTTCACAAGTGAGTACACTTATGATTTGTTTGCTATATAGTTACGAAATTATACTAAATTTAATAAACTATTAAAATGTAAACATAAAATGTTGTGCTTTGTTACCATGATAATACCATAGGCGTACCGCTAATTACATTACAGTTTTAACCAAGAATGTCAATTTATTTGCATATTATATCAGTGAAATTAAAATTTATTAGTATTTCAAGTATAAATAAATCATAAATTATCGAAATTTGTATTAAATGTGAACAATATTTCAGCAACAATAAAATATAAACAATACAAATTAAATCAACCAACAGTTAATAATTTCTAGGGTATTATATAGTTATCTACAAAATAAAATATTTCAAAGTATGGTTATGCATGACACTTCACCACTTGAAACGCATAAAATTTTGTTAGTAAAAGCCATATGTATTCGATTTATTTGTAACAACACGATTGGGCAATATTATATACGAAACATTTAATAACGAAACAAATTAATTTTGTTTAAAGGACAATACATTTTTACAAAATCATAGTGTTTAATTCCTTTTGAAGTTACCCTCCACTGGTAAAATGGAAACTATCAATCGGCATATGCATTACCCATCTTGGTTCTCTGGTGGTTTTTCAATTTTCTCTCTGTTAGGTTACAGTAGTTTTGTTTATCTAATCTACTTCCCTTAGGTTACAGTAGTATTTGTTTATCTAATCTAAACTAGAAAACAAAAACTACTGATGCCCAAACAGCACATGCGTTATTCATGGAGCCTATTCCTATTTTAGCTTCTACTACTGTTAACATGAGGCGGTAAACAAAGGAATATAGGAAGGTGCCGATGACAAATTGCGCATGTCTTATCAACATAAATAGGTATTTTTATAAACATCACTTGTCTAACTGCTAGAGCGCTGGAGTCGTCTTCCACGCTGTTGGTGCGGGTTCGAATCCGACCCATGCAATTTTTGTTTAGGGTACTGTAGTTTTGTTTATCTAATCTACTTTTGTTAGGTTACAGTAGTCTTGTTTATCTAATCTACTTTTGTTAGGTTACAGTGTTGGCGGCACCTTCCTATGTTCCTTTGTTTACTGCTTCCTCTGTTAACCAGCAAAGGGCCCTTCCTTTGGATTTTTAATCATTGGTACGACTAGACCCGTTGACAGCGTAGCCGCGATTTACTTCTTCGCGGCTTGTTTGTTTAAGACGGCTGTGGTACAGCTAACTTTTTTATTGCTTATACGAAAGGTTTAACCGACACTTCATTGGTTGATTTTTTAAAAGTAGAACTTCTGATTGGTTTTAATATCTGCCATACATTAGTCAACAAAAAAATAGAATGTTTAAATAATTAAGTACTTTCTATTTTTTACCGTGGCCTAGCACACGTCAACTATGCAGTTCATGATTTTGAATTTGATAACATAATGGCTGACGGAGGCCATATTTAATAATTACTTTAATTTTTGATTCGTTTTCGTAGAAATACATATTTGGAATTCAAATTTATTGTTACTAAACAGTATGCGTCTCAAAGACAGTGGCATTGGGAACATAATGTATTCCAAAATGATTTGTGATAAATAACACAAGGAATGTTACAACTCGCCAGTAACACTAAAAAATCTGGAAACACCCTAAAGAGTTCGAGTTTTTTTTATATTTTTCTTAATTTTTATGGTTGTCGTTTGAAAATCATGAGCTTATTTTATACCAACATTTTCTGTAATAATTTATTTGCCATGAAAGTTGAATGTTTTTTGTGTCTCAGTACATAATACGAACAAAATGTAATGCTTATCATAGACGGAGTGTACGAATACTTCCATTGAATTGATTGCTCATTATACCAATTACTTTGAAAATTTTTGTGTTTACAAAATTTCCTATCGCCTGTCAAATCAAATTTTATCTAAGTTTGGTCTAAACCATTGTTTAAAAATATTAGATTAAATTTTTTTCCAGTTTCAGTCATTATTTCGGGACCTGGATACTTTGCCGAATCACCTAAACACCGACACAATTTTTAGATGGTCCAGAACGCCGAACATACCTAAAACACTGACGATCATTTTGCAGAACAGAATCATTTCGCCGACTCTAAAACTTACCATTACTGTGACCGTGCCGAATTAAAAAATATCGAAGAAGTCTAAAACGTCGACCGTCGATAACCATTTAGCACACCGTACCTAAAATGCGGAATGCCTAAAATACAGACGAAATAACTCGTGTAATACGCCGAACGTAACCAAAACTCCCACGATTATTTAAACGATCATGGGCTAAATCTCAAGTATGTAGAACACCAAACAGCCAAAACGACGACAATCGTTTAGAGAAGTTCAATTTATTGCTTATGATCAACAGAATCAATTAATTGGGCAAAAGCACTTAATATAGGCAGATATCAAACAATGAATTGAAGAACAGAGAAAGCTCCTCAGCAAATATTATTTATCTAAGTATGTATATTTAAACTTTTTAAACAAACTGTTTTAATACAGGCGTTGTGTACGCGTATATGGTAATATGGGCGGTTTTTTTTCGATATGAAACAAAGTTGAGGGTGGTACAATTTATAAACCAATGAAAGACGAGATGGGAAAAAATTCCTATAGCGAAAACGTAACGCAAAAAGACCACACGTCCCTAAAAACCCTTATAGAGGAATTCTGTGGATGGATGGAACGACGTCCAAATCGCTCATCTTTTGAGCTTCACAATCATACTAATAAGTTTAACAAAATATGATGACACACTTCATACAAACCATACGTTACAGAAATATGGTATTTTAATTTAATTTATAGCCCAAAATTTAAAAACCAGGCAGTGACATAAAGACTAAACTGTATAACATTTATTATAAATTACGATCTTCTTTTAAACGTTTTATTTTCAAGCTAATTTGTACAAAAAATCCTGTTCAAACTGATTAAGTTCGAGCATGACAGCGAGAGAAAATAAATTTTGTATGAAGAATTTTGGTCCTAACCAGATTTAAACTTAATTGGAGTACTTGTTCAAAAATAAATTTAAAAGAAAACAAAAATAAAGGCGGTACTGCAATGGAACCTTCTAAAAGGTCGCCGGTGCACCCTCGAAATTGATGGGACGATTTTTTGTACCAAAATATTAATCTTGACCAAGTTTTACTTCAATTTTGTAAATAAAGTCTGAAAACAATAGGGTTTTCATGTTAACGCTGTAAGTTTCAGATGCCTGGGTAAATTCTTTTTCAAGGTATTGTGTTTTTAAAATTGGGTGGATCTAACAGTGGGCTTTTCAAACATATAGCAATTCATATTTTGATACAGGGAAATGGACTCTGTGACCGGGTGAGCTGTGACAGTCGTACAGGGTTACTTCAGTACTTAAGTGTATACAGGGTGAATCTTATCTAATCCGCCAAAATTAAAGGCTTGCTAGAACTCATCATTCTAAGCAAAAAAGTTCATATGTACATGGGTCCGGAAATGATTCGTTTCCGAGATACAGGGTGTCAAAGTTGAAAAAAGAAATCGCGTTTACTTCAATATCTTTCGACTGTTTCGAAATAGTTTCATGAAATTTCGTATACGGGTTTTTGGGATGACAAATTCAAATTTGTAGTCCATTTGGTTGTCGTTTCTAGAGGCGCCAGCAACGATTTCGACCCTTTAAATCGTAGCAATTTTTTTGCTACACTGTATGCCATTTTGGACTAGAAAATCGATTCTCCTATCTTTTCTTCTAAAAAGGTATATCTTAGTGATGTCGCTAGGAGCAACCCTTTCCGAGAAAAACGCTTTTAAAACTCATGATGCATACACATTTTAGGAGGGTATTTTTTGACAGGTTTATCAATAGAATTTTTAATTGTTACTAAGTAACTTACTTGTTTACTTATGTACTTATCTGTCTCTTTGCGTTCATTGATAATAAAATTTTAATAAAAATCCATAATTAAATACGATAGAATGCCTAGACATACAACATGTATACTTTTAATATTAATTTTTCTTTTTTAATGTCTTATTCTCGGAAAGGGTTGCTCCTAGCGACTTCACTAAGATATACCTTTTGTAGCAGAAAAGACAGGAGAATCGATTTTTAGTCCAAAATGGCATACAGTGTAGCACAAAAAGTTGCAAAGATTTAAAGCGGTCGAAATTTGCTGGCGCTCTAGAAACCACAACTAAATGGACCACAAATTTGAATTTGTCATCCCAAAAACCGTATACGAAATTTCATAAAACTATTTCGAAACAGTCGAAAGATATTGAAGAAAACGCGATTTTTTTCAACTTTGACACCTGTATCTCGGAAACGAAGCATTTCCGGACCCATGTACATATGAACTTTTTGCTTAGAATGATGAGTTCTAGTACTTCTTTAATTTTGGCGGATTAGATAAGATTCACCCTGTATACACACGAATACTACACAAGGTGAGCATTCCAAAACTCCACTTCGGATTTTTCTAAATGTGAAGGTTGTTTAAAAAAACCACTGGAATACGTAAAGAGGATTATTAAGGGAGACAAATTTTAAATCAAATATTGCATTGCACCTTTTAGTCCTCGCCACCAGAAGAGTTACACAGGAGTAAATGGTAAGAGGTATCGAGTGATAGATGATTTGACAGGTCCTTTTGATTCTTTATTAAGAAGAACACATTTAAATGACAGGTTGTAACTATTCATTGTTAATAAAAAAAAATTAATACACCGTATTTGATAAATTAAAAATGCTTTTCGGCTTACTTGAAGTGTTATTGTTTGTTGAGCAAATATTTTTTTGCTGTTTTCTTCTTAATAAAGATAACCATACATTAAGCATCTGGGACTTATGGGATAACTTCCATACAGCAAAAACAAATTTTTCTTACTTTTCTAGAAAATGAATGGACCGATTAAAAAAAATAAACGGCAAAATAAAGAAGCCAAAAGGACCTTCCAATTGAGTTATCACTCGATACCTCTCACCGTTTAGGATTTTTAAAGGGGTAACTCCAGGGGACGGGGGTTAAAAGGGGCGAAACAATTTTTAGATAAAAAGTTGTCCCCCTCGATAAACGTTTTTCCATATTTCAGCGATTTTTTAAAAAATTTTCACATTTCCAAAAATCCGAGGTGGGAAGTTTTGAAATGAACATCCTGAAAACTACACTATACTAATAAAGCACTATTGATATACGCGCTGTAAAATATTTACCATTTTAAAAATGGAGAAACGATGTCGTATATAAACGTAACCTATGAATACAAATCTGAAATGGCAGGTATACTTAAATATCACTTTGTAATTTTGAAACATTCTGTATAAGTAAAATATTTTATTGCTAAATTAAGAAAGAAAATATGGAATAGAGCACAAGAAGACCCAAATGTATGATTTATTTATGGAGAATAGAAAATGTAAAAATGCTAAACATTTGTGTCCCCATCTGGAAGTCTTTGGGCCGGTTCCGGCAGAGAAAATGATTAAAAAAAAAACTCTAACACAAAAATAAAAAATCTTAACCGGGAGGAGTAATACGTATTTTAGTGTAAAAGTTCCGGAAGATTTTGGGGTGTTTCCATCAAAGAAATTATAAAATCATCCAGTTAGGTTTAAGCCTCATCATATGAGTAAAAATCCGCATCAAACACAGTCACATGGATAATAGCATAACTAAAGTCTGGTAAAATTAATACCCACGAATTATACACCGGAGAACCGTGAGTTGTTGGGGAACGATGGTGTTATGTAACTTGAACACATGTGAATGGTGTGTAGTAACATTAGGTGGATAGACACATAGTAATGTTAGATATGCTGCAGGATTCACGAATATGAATGATGTGGTGTATAAAATGTCGAGAATGCGGCAAACCAGGCTTTAAGCTGCGTACTGCCATTTGTGAAAGTGATTATATTGCAATGAAATTCGCCAGCTTGAGACTAATTTTTAAGATAACGGAGACTAGTCGACTGGGAACACAATCTGATAGCTCACCATCTTTGGTGCAACTTACTAAGGCTTTTCTGAGAAAAACGTAACCTAAATCTACTACTTTATATTCCGCCGGAAATGTGGACAGGCAGTAACCTTCTTTTTTTCTGTTCGAGGTCGGAGTTTTGGTCCCCGATCGGCGTCTTTTACATTTCAAATTATTGAGTCAGAGATTTTGACTTCATAGTCTTGTCCTATAAAACGGATGTTGACGTTTTGGACTTTTTGATCATTTATTCAATCTAAAAGTCGTGTCGCCTTTTGGTCATTTGGTCAAATGTGCTAAACCCGCAATTTATTGCTTTATTGTCAGCAACAACCGAGAGCGAGTTGTTATATTTGTATTCTATACTGCATAATGATAATTTTGCTCACTTATGTCGTAATAACATTTTAATAAAATAATAGGTGTAATTTTAAATGTAATACTATCAATTTTTTTAGGTATACCAATTGTATATATATTACTAACAATTCCTGATATGAAACGATGGTCACAACCAGATTTGCGCTTCCTAACGTGGTGCCACATTATTGGAAGTATAAGTCCTTGGGTCGGTAGTTTTGTTTATCATCTTTTTATGAATTTGGAACAAGGTGAAAACATTTATTATCGACTACTCCAATTGGATATGTTCGGTATATGGATATGTCAAAGTTTTGGTAAGTAACACCTAATTGGCTATTAAGTAAGAGAAAAATTTATACTCGTAGCAAATAATGTTGCATTTAATTTTTAAGATCAATTAAGTTAGTCAACTTAAACAACTACATATAATAAATATTAGTCCGAGTAATGAAAAGAATTTATTTCAAACTAAGAGTTTATAATATGGAACAAAAAAACTATAGCTTAATACAAGAAAACGTGCAATTTATTAAACAAATGTACGTATATTTAAAGAAAAACAACGAAACATATATGAAATTAAAAGGGAATGCCGAGGTATAAAAGATTGTGTTAGACGCCCACGCAAAATTACCAAAGAAACCCAACCTTGGGTTCCTTTTGTAATCGTGATTTTCCTTTAATTGACCCCTCTGACTTTGATAAAATGTGGACTGCGTTCTCGTAATACTTCTTTTCATTAAATAACAACTTATTAATAATTACAACAAAAGATTGCCACCACATTAGTAAAAAAAATAATACATTTTAACGCTAAAAAATAATTGATTGCAAAAAAAACAGTAACAAGTAATGTCAAAAAACCTGTCCGTTCCTTGCACACTTCTTTTTTTCGTAGTTAGGCGTGGGCGCCCAACATACCGGCCGCCTTGAACGGTACCACTTTCAACATTTAAGCTTCCTGTCTTCTATCGGTAATAGACAAATTTTGGAAATCGCTCGCTTCTAGGCCCCGCGTACCATATGCACTGTCACTACACGCATCCACCTGGGCCAGGATGCGCTTCAATTATCTTCTCCCTGGGCCAATGTAAAGGGGGTGAGTTGTCCTCTTTCAAAATGACCAAAGCACTACCCAATGATCCGACGTGCTTAAACTTCCACTTCTATCTTTGTTGCAACTGATGCAAGTACCCAGCACTCCATCGGGACCAGAAATGCTGGATCATTCTTCGAATGCGCTGAAATCTCTTGTTGAAGGTTTACGTCAGGAAAAGCAGTCAAGGTTTGTCCAATTAGAAAATGCCCCGGGGCAATTGCTTCAATGTGTTAGAGTCTTGGCTAGGGGCGACTAGGGGTCTAGAATTTAATACGGTCTCTACCTACGTGAGCAATGTATAGAATTACTCAAAATTCAAGGTAATATTTCATTATGGGTACCCACGAAATTGGTACTATTATCTAAATAAAAGTACGAAGGCAAACCACGTCTGGATGTAAACCTCCTTAAAGCAGCCACAAAAATTCTGTCGAAAGCTCACAGCTTTGGACGCGAAGCGAACAGAACGCAAATATAAAACTTGATTAATTTACGCTTTTTCAAATTACCATCTTAGATATCAACGAGGCCAGCACAATGAATGACTCAAACTGAGAAAAATCTTAATAGCGTTACTCTTACACTCGATAAATTTCCCACTTGCTGATTCATGGTAGTGAGTTTTGCTTTAAAACATTTCAAACATTTTGAAGTAACTGACTTAACTGCCGCTTTGTCATGTACACGCCAAAAATTTTGGCGGACAAAAGATATACTACCCTGCACAACTGAGTGTAAACTTCTGATATGCTAATTTAGTAACTGAATGGCTCTAAGCCAAGATTGTCGAATGTATTGTAACAAACGCACAGTATTAAGATGCTTTCATGAACTAATTATTTTAAGCTCCTGAGAAAATCTGTTTCAACTGTATTTAAACTGCGGTTAATGAGCTTTGCAGCTTTGAATTGGGATTTCGGAGATTATAAGTGAACCGCTGTCTGAAAACAATGACTGCACAACTTTAAAAAGGAACAAAAGCGATCAAAGGTTCAAAGGGTTCATTGACATTAATTTTAACAACGAAAACCTTAAGTTCGTGCAACATTTTACTTAAGTTAAAATGACAAATATGTGAAACAACCTGAGGATTAAATCCATTCGCTAAATGACTCGGATCTGATGACCACCTGATACAGTATCAGGATTTTGATCTGAGTTTATATGAAACCAATTATCACGATTTACCAATTGTATTACTCTGATTTACGGTTTTTAATAAAGGTCCTTAATGTGTTGGACTCTCTGGCTAGACAATTATCCACACAGTTCCAATTGGGGAAGAGTCACATTCTTTAATGGGACTACTCTTGATTTTCAGCATAATAATCGACTTTGCCCTGTTCCATTTGAATCGAAAGAAACTAAACGAATGAACGCCCTGTAAGCTTTTTCAGAAGTACCTTAAAAAGAATGAAACTCTATTTTGACAGGATTTTCAATAAGCACATGCCGGGGACTTTTAAATGAATCAATTGTTTTAATTGTTTGCACCAAGCCAACCATTGGCAATGTAAATCTGTGGGAAAGGTTTCGTTCCAATTAAGCTGCAATTGCCAGAGGGCTTGCATTATAAATTTGGCTTTTACCAGGAAAGGTGTTTTGGTGAATTTTCCGTCTGTTACAAAAAAATTATTTGAACAATTGTTATCACTACTCTCTCTCAAATCGCTTATTGCAAATGGCTTATTCGATTGGAATTTTGTTACGGTCAACACACTCACTAGAACATCAGCCCGTAAAGATGTTACCGACATAGCTCAGTGGTATAGGCGGGGTTCTTACTCATCACTCCAAAAGGGCACTCAATAAAGTCAAAATAAGGAAAAATATGTCACTAAGGCGCCACCTGCAAAATAAATGTATAGCGAGAAAAACGTCATGAACTAGATCTTAAAATAATGGCCTAACAGGAAACCATAATGTTTAGTCGAAGGGAAAACACCTTTACCTGAAAATTCTACTTCAAACATATCTACGCAAAGCTCACCTACACTTCAACTGCATTTAAAATCCACAAAAATTGCGAAAACTAATACTAAAAATTCATTATAGATTATACTTCCACATAAAATTACTTGCTCAATTGACAACAACAAAAATTGTGCAATTTAAAATGAATATTCGTTTCAACAAAATCGAACAAAACACCATCAAATATTTAAAAGATCCTATAATTTAATTAAACGTCACTTAAAAATTAATCCAAACAAGTCATCAAAGCTTACTTTACATTTCTGAATGAGAATAACTTTTCGCTACCAAAACAAATAGGTCGCATCATGGAGATATTTGACCGCCCCGTATATTTGTGTTTAATTTCAAAAATTAATTGATTGAATAAATACTTACGCAACAGCTCAGATACAGTTTTATTAATATGTGAAAATATGTGAAATAGATTTAATAATTTTACTTTATATGATTATCATTATAATTGTATAAATTTAGGTTTTGGAACATTAATAATAATTAATAATAATAATTAAAAATAATAATTTTCCATTCAGTAACAAAACAGTCCATGTTCAAAGACGAGTTATTTTATCAAATTCGTTCGTCCTCTGTGTAAGGGTTGTACGCTGCCCCCCCAACTGGGAGTTCATACTATAACTCGTTATCCGTGTTCGTTTCGGCCGGTAATATCGTCGCGTCTGCTTCGCAATCGGCTGATGTCGTCGTAGCTCGATATAGTGGTGGGGTTGTATGGAGCATTTTTTTAAGCAAATTCTGAACAAAAACGATTTAAGCTTATTTAAACACTGGTATAAATCTTCTAAATAGGCTCGGGCGCCAAATTTATAACGCTTTTACCTTCGGTGGATGGTCAGTTGTTATCAAAATTATCTGAGAGGGGCGGGCGGTGACCTGCGGTTGGACTATCGCGTTATAATCGGATTATTTAAGCACCAATCTAGGTAAACGGCAATATAGAGGCCTAGATTTCACTTCGCGGGAAATTAAAAGGGGTAAAAGCGTTATAAATTTGGCGTCCGAGCAGGGACCCTCACCTTCACGCCCTCATTTTCGAGATGAACACGGCCGTACAGGAATCGACCGGATTCACTCCCGCTTTCTTGAATTTCGGTCGCGAACTGGAACTTCCGGGAACCAACCCGTCACTAAACTCCGACGAGATAAACGCCGAAAACATTGTAACCGTTTATAGCCGCCGATTAGGTCAATTGGAAGACATGTTTCAATTGGTACGACACAACTTAGACCGCGTATACACCAAACAGGATGATCACTATAATCTACGATGCCTCGAATGGAAACCGCACCTGGCGTCGCCGCCAAACTTTCTCCAAAGTACTCCGGACCGTACATAATTACTAAGGGCATGTCCCCTGTTGTATTTAACTTAAAACACGCCGCCGACAACCACAAATTAACCCGGTTACAGTCAAGGACCTAAGGTCCTACCACCGCGATAAGAACTAACCGACCACCTCGTTAACGTTTTTAGATTACCGTTGACACCGAGATACCAGCAAAAAAAGCTACGCTTTTTCTTCCGAAAAACGAGGGGTGTGTAACGAAACCATAATTTTCGTTACCAAAACAAATAGCTTTTCTTGTCGTTATCCGACCACATTCTAAACATTTTCCGCAAACTCGCATCATGGAGATATTTGATGATATTTGTGTTTAATTTCAGAAATTAATTAATTGAATACATACTTACACAATAGGCTAGATACAGTTTTATTAATATGCGAAAATATGTCAAATAGATGTAATAATCTTACTTTATATGATTGTCATTATAATTGTATACATTTAGATTTTGAAACATTAGTATGTACAATAATTTTCCATTCAGTAACAAAACATTCCATGTTCAAACGAGTTGTTTTTATCAAATACGCCAAACGCGATATCTTTGGTACTATTCAAAATTTGAATAAAAATTATTATTAAGAGTTTTATGAGTGCGTGTGCGTGCCTGATTAAGTGAACTAATTTGATTTATCTACTACTATTGATGTGTTTATAAATTCCCGTCCGCTATTCCGTTTTTTTTTTTAAACAAGATACAAGTGGTAAACCTTATATGTGTAGCTATTCCATTGATGGAAAACATATTTAAGTAAAGTTGTATTTGCACGTGTGCAATTATCCGATAAGCGTGTTATCTACGAAGCAGCTATTAATCTATTTCTACTAAAATAATTTTTTATTAACAGCAAGTAGCCGATTATTAACTACCAATACTTTTTCTGATTTTGTTTTATAATTTTGGATCTTGTACGATCTGTTATTTAAGTTGTCAGATCATAATATTTATTTTAGTTATACCGTTAGACCGTCTTAAATAGATTACAAGGGTTAATTAGTTTATTATCTTATAGCCTGTTTAGACAAACGACATTTTTAGTTTATATTTTTTTTACGAATTTAGTTTTGGTTTGCCGTTGCCATTGGCAATTATATATTTTTTCCTTAGTTCTGTTAATTATTTTAAACACTGGAGTTTTTAATTTTGTTTTACCACTACCATTTTTTTCAGTATGAAAAATTATTATTTTATTTCTTTAACGTCTTGAATGCGTTTTTGGTTATTCTTTGTTATTTTTTTTCAAGAATGTAGGTATTTTTTTCCGCCACCGCGAAAAATTATTTTATTAATTGACATCGCCAAGCACTATAGTGCGTTTTGTTTTTTCAGCTGCCCGAATAAATTAGAGGTTGAGTCCTCACTCCGTAACCACCCAATTTTTTTAGTATTCTTTTTGTACGAGAAATATTAATTTAATTTGTTCCATTGACCCGCGATAACAATTTATTTTTCTCTGAGACCGAGAGTTTGAGTTATATTTTTTTTTCGTTTGACGAATCGTTCTGTGGTCTAATTTCCAACTTATAAAATTAACGTTTTTATTATTTATCCGACATAAAAAACCATTTGCTGCCGACCTCCTTATCTGGAGTTTTATGTTTTTTTTTTGTAACTGAATTATTTTTGAATTCATACTACCAAGACTGCGCTTTTCCGACTCAACAACGACAAAAGTCTTAAATACCGGCACCGATCTAAATCTTCAGAAACCCTGGTAGACCGACGTCCTCACTGACGCTACTTGGTCCGCTTTTTCCCCTTTCAATTTCCCGCGAAGAGGTATCTAGGCATATATATCAATCACAGTTTACCTAGATTGGCGCTCGAGTAATCCGATTATACCGTGATAGTCCAACTGCAGTTCACTGCTCGCTTCTCTCAGATAACTTTGATAACAACTGACCGACGATAAATCGGTGCATCTCAATGCACACTTTAAACCCAACTGAAGGGTAGCGCTGTCGATTTTAGGAACATTTTAGTGGCGCATCTTGTTGTTCCTAACCGTCAGAGCTCAGCGAATGGCGCGAAATTAAAAAAAAACACGCTGGCTGCCATTCTCCCGTGCTCACCTACAATTTCTCTTCGCATGCAAGAAACAAGAAAATCGCGACTATTGATTTGCCGGCCATCGCTAGTTACCATATAATTCACTACCAACCTAACACGATGCACTGGAAGCACAAGTCGCGCGCTTTTCAAACTAAATTAATAAACACTTAAAAAGAAATTTAGTAAAAAAACGCTTCCTTTTTTAATGGGGCGGTGTATATCAGTGAGTAAAATCTAATTTTTGTGAGGGTGCTAGGATAAGGAAGCCACAGTTGTGTACTAGATCTGGTCCTGGCCGACTTCTAGTTGTTTTCACGCTTTAAAAAACATTTTTAAGAAAGGCAGTATTTTTTAAAGCTATATCGGTGTGACATTTGATTACCACCTTGCATTGAGTACTTTTGAGCTGTAAAAAGATTAATCTTAACTCTACAAAACTGGAGTGTTTAATTAATAGATTGGCAGCAGATTCAAATCAATTTAAACCAATAAAAAATACATAAGAAACATAAGCATTAAAGTTAAAATATAGCGAAGAAAGAATGGTATTGCCGGCAAAATTACCCAGAAAAATACTGGAAAAACCTTTATAATGAAAAAAAATGTAGAAACATAAAGATAGATATCTAAGGCAAATTTATAGTAAATAAAGAAGTAATTATAAAAAAGCGTCATAAACGTTAAGTGCTCTCTAGA
The DNA here is from genome assembly GCA_036346205.1 of Vesta saturnalis. Classification (NCBI taxonomy): domain Eukaryota; kingdom Metazoa; phylum Arthropoda; class Insecta; order Coleoptera; family Lampyridae; genus Vesta; species Vesta saturnalis. Next base: position 2,486,231 of record JARFJB010000156.1, read on the forward strand.
AACGTAAAAGTACCAAGATAAAAAGTAATTACCAGAAAAACAAGAATCCTAATCTCAAAATAAATTGAGGGAAGTTTGTAAAATCTGAAATACCTGGAAGCAATGATGAAATTCACCGTTTACAAACATAACGGTTTAACGAGTGCTATTTATAAGGCAAAAATGTACCTATACTTACTTTACAAGGAAAGTGACGCCATTTTTGACTATGTAATCTAAAAGCTTTTTCATAAAAACATCAAATTATAGTAACATAATTTAATAAAATTGCAAAAAAAGACTAAAATACAAAATACAGTTATGTTTTGTAAAACAAATAACGTACTCAAACAAAACTCTCATGCATTGATTAGTCCACTAACCTAGTTTTAGAGATAAGGCATGTACAAGTAAATAACAAGAAAACTACATTACAAAAACCACATCAATGGTTTCCATGTGCACAACTCAAAAGCATAGTTAACAAGTCGATATTAAAATTAGGTCACTTTTTGATGAAACACAAACCAATACAATTACTTAAAATAGAAATCAAAACGTAAACGATTATGAAAATGCAAAAAACACACATTGAAGATATAATTCCAATCTAATTTGCAGTATGTCTGACTAACAATTTCCCCTCATAAATCCGCAAATTTGAAACATAACTTATTTTCGCAAATAATAATTACCGTAAACCGGGTATAGATGGAGCAGCCGGGGTTATACGCAACAAGAGGTAGACATTTCAAATATCCCACGATATTTTAACAGTGTTAACCATGATACAGTAAACAGAAAGATATGATATGAAAATGTAAACTTTCACCATTAACACTCATAATAAAATACTTATCTTTTTTGGGATTTTTTAATGGTGTACTTTAAATTATACAATCTAAACGATAACACTTACAGTTATCTTCGTCAGTAGTAATGTTTGTTAAAAATTGTTAAAGATGTAGTAAACAATTTTGTCAAATTTGAAAAATTAAAACATAAACATAAGCCTGCTATTAGTATAACAGTTTGGGAAACATAAAGCCAACTATAAAATTTTTAGTAAAGAATAACTAGGTCATTAAATTAAATTAAATATTATTAAACTGCCTCAAAGATGACAAACCAGAACACTCTCTACGACGAAAGCTAACAAAGAAATTTGCCAGCCAAAAAACACATTTAACAAAATTTAATCGAGTTATGATGTAAGTGTAAAGTTGTGAAAAACTTCAATTTTAAAATGATAGAAGCATTCACAAATCCAAACATTACATCAAATAAAATAACCCAGTTAAATCTAACAAAGAGATATCTTTATCAATAATTGGAAGTGTTATTAACAATGAAAAGCACAATGCAGAACGTTCTTTGTAATTTTTAATTTTAATTTAATTTCAACTACTTATGTTAAATTATAGTGCTGTGGTAATTTAACATATAATTGGTAAAGCATTTGCTTCAAGGTCTAGGAAAACACAGCAAAAACCTAGACATACCAAAAGTTGAAAACAAATTAAAATCAAGGCGTATCATTATGCTCTTTTTAATTATAAGATGCCAAAACCTATTTAAACGGAGATTTTCTTCTTGTCTATTAAAATTATTCGGTGTTTATATATTTCAATAGCTTCACGTTGCAAACGAACATAATAATGGGTTTGTCTTGACAATATTTCCATATTGTCAAATTGAATGTCATGATTTAGATTATTCAGGGCATGGTCAGCCACAGCAGACCTCTCTGGTTGACCCAATCTACAAAATCTCATATGTTCTTTGCGTCTTGTATCAAAGCTACGTTTTGTGGTCCCGATGTATACTTTTCCACATGAACAAGATAACTTATACACTCCGGAAGATGATAAAGGGTTTGACACATCTTTAGGTGATCTTAAATGTTCTTTAATTTTTCTTGTAGGTTTAAAAATAGTCCTAATGCCATATTTGATTAGGATTTTTCAATTCTATTTGTAACATTAGCTATAAAAGGAAGAAAAGCAGTACCAACATTAAGAACTGGTTTTTCTTTAAGGTTACGCCTAGAAGGTGTAATAACATTATTAATATCTGTAAGTGAATATCCATTATCTTGTAAGGATTTTCTTAAATGTTTATATTCATCATTCAAGAATTCAGGGTCACAAATTCGTTTTGCTCGATCTACTAAAGATTTAATTACACTAATTTTTTGACGTGGATGGTGGTTGGATAATTTATGAAGGTATCTATCAGTGTGTGTCGGCTTTCTGTAAACCTTAAAAGATAGTGAATTATTATTTTTAGATATTAATATGTCAAGAAATGGTAAACTTCCATTAGTTTCTTTTTCCATGGTAAACTGAATATTAGGATGTACACTCTTTATAAAACCAAAAACTCATGCAGTGCTTCTTCTCCATGTCTCCAAATAACAAATGTGTCATCTACATATCTATACCAAACTGAAGGTTTTTTAGGTGTATTTTGTAACGTTAATGTTTCAAATTTTTCCATATAAAAATTAGCTATAACAGGACTAAGGGGACTACCCATTGCTACACCTTCAATCTGTTCATAAAATTTACTATTCCACTGAAAATAAGTTGTAGTAAGACAGTGCTGAAAAAGAATGGTTATGTCCTTTGGAAAAAGATGATCAATGTATTCAATAGTTTCTTTTAGAGGTACTTTTGTAAAAAGTGAAACAACATCAAAACTAACCATTATATCACCCTCTTCAATTTTGAAACTATGCATTTTTTCAACAAAGTCGGCAGAATTTTTAATGTAATGGGTGTTTTTCCTATATGAGGTTGTAATAACAATGTAAGATGTTTTGCAAGGTTATATGTAGGAGAACCAATTGCACTAACAATAGGCCTTAAAGGAATATTAGGTTTATGAATTTTTGGTAAACCATATAGTTTTGGTGAAATAGCTTCAGAGTTAGATAGTTTCTTTTTTATTTCTTCAGGAATAGATGATAATTTAATCAGCTCTTTAGTTTTTAAAAGAAACTTTTTTGTTGGATCTTTTGGTATTTCACGATAAGTTTCTGGTCCCAACAATTGTTCTATCTTAGTGTTATAATCGTTCATATTTAATATAACAGTTGCATTACCTTTATCTGATTTTAATATTATAATACTTTCATTGCGTTTAAGATCGAGTAAAGCACGTCGTTGACGAAAGGATAAGTTGCTCTTTGGAGGTTTTGTTTTACGTAATATGTTAACGGTGTTATATCTAACTTCATTAGCAGCATCAAAAGGTAATAATTTAATGGAGTTTTCGATGTTGGAAATTATATCTTCAAAAGGTATTACTCTTGGTGTTATCGCAAAATTTCCTCCTTTAGAAAGCGCTTCAATAGCATAATCTGAAACAACATTATCAGAAAGGTTTATAACAGTTTTTTTACAATCAATAGATGGTCTATTATTTTGTTGTTTGTATAATTTATTAAATTTTTCTTTCTGACGTTGACATGAGATGTCAAAATTTATTTTCATAGATTTAAACGTTATAGAATCAATTTTATCCCAATCTTCTTTATTCAGAATAGATGAAATTTCTAAATGTAAATATAAAAGATTTTTATCGGTGTTATCCAATAACTTCCTAGTAATATGTATTTGATTACGTAGAAGGGCATTTTCAGTTCTTCTGTAAATATTATTCGCTTGCTTGTTATTAAAATTTCTTTTAATATAGATAAACTTTGGGATAATCTTTTGGTCTCGGCATCGTAATAAAAAAGTGAGTGACGATAATAATTGTGCTTTACGTTTCCTTAATTTTTCAAATTGTCTGATAGAACGATAAGTTTCCTCCCCATAAAGGACTGAAATATGAAAATGTAAACTTTCACCATTAACACTCATAATAAAATACTTATCTTTTCTGGGATTTTTTAATGGTGTACTTTAAATTACACAATCTAAACGTTTCGATAACACTTATAGTTATCTTCGTCAGTAGTAATGTTTGTTAAAAATTGTTAAAGATGTAGTAAACAATTTTGTCAAATTTGAAAAATTAAAACATAAACATAAGCCTGCTATTAGTATAACAGTTTGGGAAAAGTATACATCGGGACCACAAAACGTAGCTTTGATACAAGACGCAAAGAAATTTCTCATAGCTTACTTAATTTCAAAACCATGTATTGCTCATACCGTGAGAAATATTTTTTCTCATGGCATTTTACCCGCTCCACATAAATATATATGGAGAATCAACAAAAACTTAGTTGGCAGCTGTTCAGCTTTAAATAGTTGTCACAACTGTCAGGTTACAGAAGTTTTTTAAACTCTTAAGATAGTTTTCATTTGTGCTTTGATAAAAATCGCAATTTCCATTAAATATTATTTTAATAAGACATATACCGATTTATAATAAATAATCTGACTACTGAGAGTAGTAACGAGATTGATAATACTCTCCCAGAGATATTGGGAAAAGCTGCAAAAGTAACGTTAGATTTGTAGCCGGAAATTTCGAGAAAAAAGTATGAATTGGTATACGAAAAATTTATGGAATGGAGAAGAAATACAAAAATAAAATCTTTTTCGGAAAGTGTACTTTTGGTATACTTTAAAGAGCTGCCGAAAACTTCAAAGGCGTCTACACTTTAGTCACAATATTTGTTGTTACGAAGTACTATCAGTATGAAAAATAACATTAATACGTCCACGTATCAAAAATTACGTTGATTTTTGAAAAGAAAGTCGGACAATTACGTCCCCAAAAAATCAAACATATTGACAGCCGACCAATTGCAGACATTTTTAAACGAAGCTCCAGATAAGGAATATTTACTAATCAATGTAAGTTTATTTAGAAGGAACTATTTCTAGAATTTCTTTCGCTTTTTTTCTCGAATTAACATACCTTTTGTAATTAGTGGATTTTTTAGTAGATAAAAAGAATTAGATAATTATTAAAAATTCTATTTCAAATTCTGCTAGATAGGTATATGTACTTTTAAACAAAACTTTTAGAGTAAGGCTCAGTGGTTTAGTGTATCGTGTATCCGCTTGGCACACTGGTGAAATTAGATAACACCAAAACAAAAAAGCCAAGACCGTTCATTGTAACGGGAGAATTTTATCATATATATAAAAAACATATTGCCCTTCGACCGATTGATTTGCCTGAACAACGTTTCTTTTTAAATTACCAGCACAGAAAATGTACTAGACAGGTAGTCGGCATTAACAAATGTGCTAGTATGGCCAAGGAAATTGCAATTTATTTTAAATTGGAAAATCCCCATCTACAGGGTGGGCCACCACCAACGGGACGGTTTTTTGAATCTAGGCAATACGTTTTTTCAAATTTATTTTTCAGGGGGGTTATGTATATCAGTAGTGGCCACATTTTAAAATTATTTTCGTACATACTGGGTGTGCCAGAAAAGCGTGGCTTATCACACTTATGTTTTGTTTAATAGAACACCCTGTATTTTCGTTCAATTTTGGATAGAACTGTAAAAATAAGGTACACTTTAATAAATGATCCCTATAGGTAAATATTACAGTTTTCGAGATATTTTGAATTTTTTGAAAATAATAGGTTTTTCGAAAAAAATCATACTGACCGAATCAATTAAATTAGAATGACAAAATTCTAGTTGTAAATATTAAAGTTGTTATCATTTGGATCTCTATAGCAAATGATTCTTAATTCCTTACAGGGTATTCAAAATTTTCAGTTGTAAAATAATTGCATTCAAATCACATTATCCTGGTAATTTTAAATGTAACACCCTGTATTGTATTAATCTGCATTATTCAAAAAAACATTCTCTGTCATTTGGTATGAGTTTCCTATACCTAAATATTACAGTTATTTTGTTATTCAACATTTTCTTAAATTTAATGTATTTATTTACGAGATAAAAGTAATATTCGATAATTATCATTTTTATTCTTAACACTCACGTAGATTAAAAGTTATTAACTAAAAACATAAAAACGGCAAAATATTTTTTTTTAATGAGAGAAGTAATAGTTATAATAACAAAAACGAACAAGACGCTAGGAAAAAATTAATTTTACTCTTACATATGCTCAAAACGTCTGCCACCTGCCTGAATACAAAAATTAATTCTATTTTAAAAAGATCTTATTTTATTTAACATTTTCCGTCGTTATAGTGTTGAATGCATTAGAAATTCTTATTTTCATATCCTCGAGAGTAGTGGGGACTGTTTGAGTTACTATAAGTTGAACAATTACCCATATAATGAAATCCATTGGAGTAACATCTGGAGACCTAGGTGGCCAATTACAAGGACCACCGCTGCCTAATCACCTATTTCTAAATGTTATGTTCAGATACTCTCTGACAGGTCGGGCAAAATGATCTTCCTACCCAAACGTTTACAGTCCATCGGTGTTGGCGATCAACAGTACTAAATAGATGTCTGTTTTCAGTATCGTAATAGTGGTAATTACGCCTATTTACTATACCATCACTCTGAATAGTGCATTCATCTGTAAATTCCACGAATTAAAAAAAAATCCGCCTTATCCAAAGCCCATTAGCAAAAGTTTAAACGCAGATTATAGTCCCTTTCAGACAAATGTAACTGAATATGATATGGATAATATCCATTTTTTTAAGTATCATACGGACACTTGTTCGACTGATACCTGTTTCATTCGAAATTTTTCTAGTACTTGTATGAGGGTCATCAGTAACAAACTCATTTTCATTATTCCCAGTAACCTGTTTTGTTTTATTCACCTTCTGATATGCAACTGACCCAGTAGCACGAAATCTATTCAACAACCTTTCAAAAATGTCTTTTCTTGAATGTTCTCGGTCGGGGTACTTTTGATCATACAATCTAGAAGCCAGAAAACAATTTTCTAAACATTTCCCAATGCACAGTATCATATCAATTCTTTCTTGTAATCCGTATTTCATTTTAAACTATTATTTTAACAATTTAACAATAAATAAAATTATTTTTAATTTAATTATTTAATTAGTTTAAGTTTTTTGTTATAAGGGATTAACATTAAATTTAAGAAATGGCAGAAAGCAACCTACTAGATTAAATTTTAAATTTTTGTTGTATTATACGGGATTTTACATTAAATTTAAGAAAATGTAGAATAACAAGAAACTGTAATATTTAGGTATAGGAAACCCATATACCAAATGATAGAAATTGTTATTTTGAATAATGTAGATTAATAGAATACAGGGTGTTACATTTAAAATTATCAAGGGAATGTGATTTGAATGTAATTATTTTACAACTGAAAATTTTGAACACCCTGTAAGGAATTAAGAATCATTTGCTATAGAGATTCAAATGATAACAACTTTAATATTTACAACTAGAATTTTGTCATTCTAATTTAATTGATTCGGTCAGTATGATTTTTATCGAAAAACCTATTATTTTCATAAAATTCAAAATATCTCGAAAACTATAATATTTACCTATAGGGATCAATTATTAGAGTGCACCTTATTTTAACGAAAATACAGGGTGTTCCATTAAAAAAAACATAAATTTGATAAGCCACGCTTTTCTGGAACACCAGTATGTACGAAATAATATTAAAATATATACAACTGATATATATATATATATATATATATATATATATATATATATATATATATATTACAGGGTGTCCAGTTTAAGATGAAATGCATGGGGATATTGGAAACCGTTAGAAATACGAAGATGGTTAAATGGAGAAAAGTTGCGTCATTATATGCCCAAGAAGTAACCATGGTTACATGTCAAAAAATCCCTTCCATTTACTAGACACAGGGTGATAACTGAAAATATGCGTTTTCTAAAAATCGCTATATCTTGTTTCTTGCAAGAGATACATCCACGATTTTTGCAGGATGGGGTAACAGGTAGCGAGGATTTCAAAAATGATTTTGAAAAAAATCTAGGCCTACTAGATTTTGAGATAATGCACGCAACTTTCGATTTTCTTATGGACGCCATATTGGATTTTTGCATTTTTGAATTCTTCATAAAAAATGCTTTTCAACCATATATCATATGTTTATAATCTGCCAATGAGAAAGTGTCAAATTACACAATTAAATTTATATCAAAGCAACCTTGACATATTATGTATTTTAATTAAATGAAAATTAATCAAATACAAATTAAACTAACTATTGAGAACATATTATTGATTATTAACATAAATCATAATAATAAAAGTGACAAAAACAACAAAAATAAAATTTAATATTATACTGAATTTTACTATTAATTAATCAAATGCTCGAATAAACCTTCATTCTCCTGAAACACCATCTGCATCGAGTTAGCACTGCATCACAAGAGTTCTTATCATCTCGCATTTTGAATTCTTCATAAAAATGCTTTTCAACCATATATCAGTGTTGATAATCTGCCAATGAGAAAGAATCAATTTACACAATTAAATTTATATCAAACTAGGCCTTTGCCAATCAACCATCTATTCAATTATTGCAGAGAATAGTAGGCGCTGACATTTGACATGTTTATAAGCAATTGAATTACCATAGTTAGTTACGTTTGTACAAACGTCATTTAATTTGACGTTCTGTTATAAGCCAAAAATGAACTCGTTTTCAAATAGTGAAAAATACGATATGTTAAAATGTTTCATTCTCTGTAGGAGAAATAGTGACAGAGCTGCGGGATGTATTTTCTAATTATCCTGAGAGACGCCAACCAGGAAGAAGCATGTTTAGCCGCATACGTGACAATTTAATAAATCATGGTAGTTTCATTAAGGTAAAGAGAAACAGAAATAGTAACGAAAACAATGAAAATCTTGTATTACAAGCTGTAGTTGAAAATGCCCGCTCATCCTTACGTGAAATTGAAAGCAACGTAGAGTTGCCGATCAACAGCGGGAGTAATATTGAAACGTAATAAATACCATCCTTATCGTGAAAGACCGGTCCAAGGGCTGCGAGAAGATCATGTAAGAAGGATGGAATTTAGTCAATGGCTTATCCAACGATGTAATGAAAATCCAGACTTTACCAAGAATATTTTGTGGTCTGATGAAAGCAGATTCACAAATTGTGGCCCATTTAATAGGAAAAATACCCACTATTGGTCGGACCAAAATCCGCATTTGTACCGTGAAACGCGGCAACAGGTGAAGTGGGGATTTAATGTCTGGTTAGGTATTGTTGGTACCCATATTGTTGGCCTTTTTTATCACGAGAACTTGACCTCTGCTACCTATCTAAACCTGTTGCAAACTCAAATAGCGGAAAGGATAATGGAGCTTCTTGCAGTAAGAAATATGATTTTCCAACAGGATGGGGCTCCTGCACATAGTGCCCATATTATTACAGATTTCTAAATATGGAATATCCTAATGGATGGATAGGAAACCAGGGACCAATAAGATGGCCAGAGCTCCTGATCTCTCTCATTGATTTCTTTGTGTGGGGCTATTTAAAAACGAAGTTTATTCAAAGTCGTATAACAATGAGGACGAATTACGTGATGCAGTTATCGAAGCTGTTAATAAAATTACCCCGGAGATGATAAGGAACTCTTGTGATGCAATGCTAACTCGATGCAGATGGTGTTTGCAGGAGAATGGAGGTTTATTCGAGCATTTGATTAATGAATAGTAAAATTCAGTATAATATTAAATTTTATTTTTTGTTGTTTTTTGTCACTTTTATTATTATGATTTATGTTAATAATCAATAATATTGTTCTCAATAGTTAGTTTAATTTGTAGATTTGATGTAATTTTCATTTAATTAAAATACATAATATGTCAAGGTTGCTTTGATATAAATTTAATTGTGTAATTTGACACTTTCTCATTGGCAGATTATAAACATATGATATATGGTTGAAAAGCATTTTTTATGAAGAATTCAAAAATGCAAAAATCCAATATGGCGTCCATAAGAAAATCGAAAGTTGCGTGCATTATCTCAAAATCTAGTTGGCCTAGATTTTTTTCAAAATCATTTTGAAATCCTCGCTACCTGTTACCCCATCCTGCAAAAATCGTGGATGTATCTCTTGCAAGAAACAAGATATAGCGATTTTTAGAAAACGCATATTTTCAGTTATCACCCTGTGTCTAGTAAATGGAAGGATTTTGACATGTAACCATGGTTACTTCTTGGGCATATAATGACGCAACTTTTTCCATTTAACCATCTTCGTATCTCTAACGGTTTCCAATATCCCCATGCATTTCATCTTAAACTGGACATGTTATATATATATATATATATATATATATATATATATATATATAATGAAAATACATTTGAAAACGTATTCTAGATACAAAAACCATGTTTGGTATATATACAGGTCACTGCTTCAGACGTTCTTCGGCAACAATTTTAGTGAATGCAGGAAGGGACATATTAACCTTAAAGCGCCATGCAGGATGGCAATCAGTACCATGGAAGAAGGATACGTCGGGGAGTCTATTAAAAATAAAATTAACGTTGCTTATAAAATCGTCAACTCTATTGAAAACCACTCGAACTCTTTACTGACAGAAAATGCACCGTATAAGAATGATCAACCCTCAACTTCTACAATTAATATAACAGAAAATTTACTGAAAAGAAAAGACGTTCCGGGTTTGACCATACAAAATTGTACGAATTTTACTATTAACTATAATTTTAAATAAATTACTCAACTGTTAAGAGGTAGGATACCTTAATGTTGTTTTAGTTTTGCTAACCATAAAAATAAATATTAAGTTACATTATTTGTATTCTTTAAATTTGTGCAGATATAGGAAAAGTATAGCGTGCAATATGTTGGGAAAGTACTTTTCTCACTCGTGTGTTTGCGGCACTCGACCTTCAGAAACTTCCACACTGGTGAGAAAAGTTGAATTGTCCGCACTTCTTGTACGATATGCTATTTTAGTTTACAATTCTAGTCATCTTTCTTTTTTTAGAAATTGTAAAAAGTCGTTTTAAATCTTGGTTAAGTGCTTTCATTCTGAAGATCATTCTTGATCGAAAAAAGAGTCTTTTGGTCTTCGTAGAACAAGGTATAGACGAACTCATGTAAAGTAATTTTTGTAAATACTTTTTTCTTATTAATAAAGTATCAACATTTTCAGATTGAAATATGTTCTCAAGTGCCTGCATTTGGTTCATAAATTGTACAGATGGCCTAGACAATCTTCCCTTACTAAGATGAGCAGTCCATGTATAATCTGACAGATCTCTAGAAGCATCATTTTGTTTAGTCTTGTGATAAATGTAACCAGCTAGATGTCTATGGCATTATATTCCAATTCATTTAATTCCTGGTACAGGTTAACCAAAGGGTCTTCCAACGGAGCTTTAGGGTTTTGATTATCTGTTATTGAAGAAAAAACAGCACCACTCTTAACATTACCTGATGATTCGGCAAACTGTATGATTTCGAATAATTTTTCTTTGGTCATCTTACAATCAAAGTCAAAGAAAACTAGTTGTTTCCAACTTTTGACTAGTCCTCTAAGCATTGCTACGCGTACTTAGCTAAAGGGCTTAATCGTTTCATCATTTGATTTATCATACAAGTAGCATTTGGAAATCTTCATTTCATCAAATGCAAGTACACATATTTTATCTAAGGAACTCCATTCAAACATTTTCATGACATTGAAAATATTTTTCAGAATTCCAATTTTTATTTTCCTCAACCAAGACCTAATAGTCGGAACTACAGGAAATGGGCATCCTTTTTTTTAGAAGCATTCGGTAACTCCTTGGCCCAGAAGAACAAATAACTATTGCCCTTGATACATCATCAACTGGCCAACTAATACGTCTTTTTGATCCTTCTAACTGTTTCATTTGCATATTGCTAAATAAATTTCCTACAAAATCTTGTCTTTTTTCGAGGAATTGTAATTTTTTCCTCAGACCGGTTATAATTTTATTCTGATCATCAGCTTCGGTTTCTATATTGATCCTACAATAAACGTGTCATATATTTTTATAGTTTAAATTGTTACTATAACTTAAATGTTTAGCCAATGCTTCTACTACCAGAACTAATTGTTGTACTATTATTAGCGTCTATACCACCTTCACCAAACCCAGCAAAACCTTCCTCATACCTTGTATCATCCAAAGCAGCTGTACAAATGTTTAAATAAGTGTACATACATTCTTACCCAACCATGCTGTCAACAAAGGTATCTTATTTTCTCAGCAATTTGTAACTAATTTCTTATGTCTGATGCAACTCAGCTTTTCAAGCAAGTGCAGAATTTTTAGGCAAATTTGGGGAAGCTACTGATGGAAAACTGTTAAGAGAATTAGAGAAAAATCTAAAGGCAGTCCTTAGGTCCTACACAATTAAGCTTTCTAATGGAAAATTGGCACAAATTGTGAGGGGATCCTAAAACCACTGAACGAAGGAATTTTCAGAATTCACTGGTGGACCAACCTATTTTTGCCAATTTTTGCTAAAACTCAAATATGGCATAGAAAAAAGGAAGTAGAGCATCGGGGATTAACCACTCAGTAAGATAAAAAAGCGGAGAATAATGCTTTCTGATTCCTGCTGAACTTTTTGAATAATTTAGTGTAGTATTAACCTGTGTATTTTGATAAATACCCAAAGTTGAGTTGCGTTAGATGTTAGATATTAGAATTATCTTTATAATTACAATACATATCAAAACATACCATTAGAAAATTAGGAATACCTACATTGTTGACATCACTGTCAAAAAATTATAAAATTATTGTGAAGCAGACTGTTATGATGATAATGTAAAAGCAAAACAGTAAGATAATAGGCAGGTATCTCAAAAAATAACAAACCTTTTTGCAAACCTCCTCACGACTTGTTTTCTATTTCTTTTTTCAAAACGAAAACCTCTAGAGGTATCTTGCTTCTTTTTAGACATCGGAAAATTTTTCAGAGGGACCATTCTTTGGAGAATAGCCAAGTAGTTCATGTTGTAAATTGCGTACAGTTATCTTTCTCAAAATGTTTTGAGAAAATACGTGCAGAGGTTTTATTAAATTTGTCGTTACGAATATACATTTTTCATTTATCTTTGGGAAAAGTGAAAAACCTTACATTTTTGTCAAAGTTTTTGCCTTTATTGTCCACATTACATCCGTAAACAGCACACCTCATTATTCAACGTCGTTTTATTTATAAAAAAAGCACCAAAAGTCGCCGTTTAATAACGAAGATCAAATGCAATGCCAGCGATTAACCACACGTTCACGTTGTAAACAATGCCGTCCACTGCTAAACCACGCTCGCAATGACGTTACAGGCGAACCGTCATCTGTGCGATATCGTATCTATAATGAAGTCGACTGATTTGTCAAATGGTACTAGACTGAAAGCACCGAAAATTTAAACAGTAAGTTTGTTATTCTCTTATATTTGTAGCTTTCTTGGGAAGCAAGTTAATGTATAACCCTAATAAAATTTATGATGGAGCAAAACCTGAATATTACATTCTGACTTTTGCTTAATTCATTAATTAATCAAAAAAGGCAAAAAAATGTAATTTGAAATATTTTGGTCTTTCGCAGGCGATATATGGAACGATGCCGTTCTGAACGAAATACTGAAAGAATTACAACGCAGAAAACATTGAGTTGGCTCTTGAGATGGTTTTGGAACGTGGCATGTTTTTAGAGAGTGTATTTTTACTTTCTCATGTACGTACGCAAATGTAGTCGGTTTAAATTTTCAAACACTTTTTTTTTACATTTCTCGATCTTTTGTGGCCTAAACAATACGAAAAATACAAAAATATCGTGTCTGATGGTGTGTCTGTGCGTGAGTGTGCGCGATATCTTTTGAAACATTATAGCTATCGGTAAAAAACGAGTTTTTTGAAAAAAATTTTCGTATGTGTGTGAGTGTGTCTGTGTCTGTGTCTGTGTCTGTGCCTGTGCCCGTGCCCGTGTCCGTGTCTGTGTGTGTGTGGGTGTGTGTGTGTGCATGGGCGTGAGCGGACATGCGTGCGTGTGTGCCAGTGTGAGTGTGTGTGTGCATGGACGTGCGCAGGCGTGCGTTGTACAGTGTGTGGTGTGTTTTTGTGTGTGTGTGCGCATGTGGAATTGTATGATGTGTGTGTGTGTGTGTTTCGTGTGTGTTCGTGTGTTTCTGTGTGTTCGTGTGTGTTATTGTTTCGTGTGTGTTCTGTATGTTCTGTGTTCGTGTGTTTCATGTGTTTCCTGTGTTTCGTGTGTATTCTGTGTGTTCGTTGTGTTCATGTGTTCATGTGTATTCTGTGTGTTCGTGTGTTTCATGTTATTCGTTTGTTCATGTTTTCTGTGTGTTCGTGTATTTCATGTATGTGTATTCGTGTGTTTGTGTATTCATATGTTTATTGTTTTCGTGTGTTATTCATGTGTTTCGTTGTGTTCATGTTATTCTGTGTATTCTGTGTTCGTGTGTATTCGTGTGTATTCTGTGTGTTCATGTTGTTCGTGTGTCTTCTGTGTTTCGTTGTTTCGTGTGTTTCTGTGTATTCTGTGTGTTCGTTGTGTTCGTGTGTGTTCTGTGTTTCATGTTTGTATTCATGTGTTTCGTGTGTGTTCTGTGTGTTCGTGTTGTTCGTGTGTTTCGTGTGTTTCGTGTGTGTTCATGTGTTTCGTATGTTCGTGTATTCGTGTTTTTGTTTCTGTTTCTGTATGTTCGTTTTTTCGTTGTTTCGTGTTATTCATGTCTTTCGTATGTTCGTTATGTTTTGTTTCTGTGTTTCGTGTTTTCATGTATTCTGTATTTCGTGTGTGTTCGTGTTATTGTTGTATTCGTTGTTTGTGTTCATGTTTTTCATGTGTGTTCGTGTATTCGTGTGTATTCTGTGTTTCGTGTGTGTTCGTGTGTTTCGTGTTGTTCGTATGTATTCGTATGTGTTTCTTGTGTTCATGTGTGTTCGTGTGTTTCGTAGTTTCGATGTTGTTCATATGTATTCGTGTAGTTATGTGTATCATGTGTTTCTGTGTATTTGTATGTTCGTATGTATTCATGTTGTATTCGTTGTATTCTGTGTATTCGTGTGTATTCTGTGTATTCGTATGTTTCATGTGTTTCTATGTATGTTCATGTGTATTCATGTGTATTCGTGTGTATTCGTTGTTCATGTGTTTCGTATTAGTTTCATGTGTGTTTCGTTTGTTCGTGTGTATTTCGTGTGTTCGTTGTGTTCGTATGTCGTGTTGTTCGTATGTATTCGTGTTGTTCTGTTTCGTATGTGTTCGTGTGTATTCGTATGTGTTCGTGTTATTCATGTGTATTCGTTGTGTTCTGTCTTTCTTGTTTCTGTGTTTCTGTTCTTGTTTCGTGTGTTTTTTGTTTCGTTTCATGTGTGTTCGTGTGTTTCGTTTTTGTTGTTTCATTGTGTTCGTATGTGTTCTGTGTTTCATGTGTATTCGTATTTCGTGGTATTATTGGTTCGTGTATTCGTGTTTCGTGTCGTGTTCGTGGTATTCGTTTGTGTTTCGTTGTTTTATGTGTGTTCGTGTGTTCGTGTGTGTTCGTGTGTTCTTTGTTCGTGTGTTCGTGTGTTTCTTTTCTGTGTTCGTGTGTTTCGTGTGTTTCGTGTGTTTCGTGTGTGTTCGTTGTTTCGTATGTATTCTTGTTCTGTGTTGTGTTCTTATTCATGTTTCGTTATGTTCTGTTATTCGTGTTTTCATGTGTTTCGTGTATTTCGTATATTCGTGTATTCTGTGTTTCATGTGTATTCAATTGTTCTTGTGTTCGTTGTATTCGTGTTATGTGGTTTATTCGTATGTGTATGTGTATGTGTGTATATTGTAGTGTGTATATGCGTGTATTGGTTGTGTAATTTTGTATGTATGTGTTTATATTATATTTATATTATATATGTGTATATATGTTTATATTATTATTTATATTATATTTTGTATATATTTATATATATATATATATTATGTATTATATATTATAATAATTATTATATATATATATATATATTTTATATATATTCAGTTGTTTATTGTTTTTTTATGTATGTCTTTATATATATATATGTATTGTTTATATTATATGTATTCATGTATTCGTGTGTTCTGTAATTCGTGTATTCATGTATTTCATGTTTCATGTTTCATGTGTATTCATGTGTATTTGTTCTATGTGTTCATGTTTTGTTTGTATTCATGTGAATTCATGTTTTCGTATTATCATGTATTCATGTGATTCGTTGTTTCGTTGTTTTGTGTTTCGTTTTCGTTTTTTGTGTTTCGTGTTTATTTATTTTTTTTATTGGGTTTCGATTAAATTCTTTTTCTGGGACATTTTTCATTTGTGTTCTTTATTTTTTTTTATTTAAATTTTTATTAAAAGGGTTAATTTTGGAAGGTTATTTATTTTTTTTTTTAAATTTTTTTTTAGTTTTATTTTGTTATTTATTATGTTATTCTAAATTTTTAAAATTTAAATTTCAGTGTATTATTTTTTTATTTTGGAAATTTTTATTTTTAAATTTTAGTGTTATTAAAATTTTATTTTTTATTGTTTTTAAAATTTAGAAATTTATTTTATTTATTTTTAAATATTTATGTTTTTAAGAAATTAATTTAAATTTATTATTTTAAAAATTTTAAAAGTTTTGAAGTTTTTTGTTTTGTTTAAATTATTAAACAAATATTAAAATTTTAAAATCATTTCAAGTTTCTTATTTTAATTATCTTTTATGTAATTAATATTTTTAGTTTTTGAAAATGTCAAATTGGCTAAATTTTTAATGTTTCAAATTTAAAAATTTAAAAAATTTGGATTTTATGGTTTTGGGCAATGTTTTTATTTAATTTTATTGGTTTAAATTTAGATTTATTGTATTTTTTTTTTTTTTTGTTTTTTTTTGTTTTTTGTTTTTTGTTTGGTTTGTTTTTGTTTTTTTGTTTTTTTTTTTTTTTTTTTTTTTTTTTTTTTTTGTGTTTTTTTGTTGTTTTTGTTTATTTTTTTTTTTTTTTTTTTTTTTTTTTGTTTTTTTTTTTTTTTTTTTTTTTTTTTTTTTTTTTTTTTTTTGTTTTTTTTTTTTTTTGTTTTTGTGTTTGTGTGTGTTGTGTTTGTGTTTTGTGTTTGTTGTTTGTTTTTTGTGTTTGTGGTTTTGTGTTTCTGGTTTTTTTTGTGTTGTGGTGTTTTTGGTGTTTTGGTGTGTTTTGTGTTTGTTGTTTTGTGTGTTTGTGTTTCGTTTTGTTGTGTTTTTGTGTTCGTTTGTTCTTGTGTTCTGTTTTCTTGTTCTGTGTTTCTGTGTTGTGTGTTTTGTTTTGTTTGTTGTGTGTGTTGTTTTTTGTTTTGTGTGTTGTGTGTTTTTGGTGTGTTGTGTTGTTTGTTTTTGTTGTTTGTTTGTGTGTTTCTTGTTTTTTTCTTTTGTTTGTTGTTGTTTTTTTTCTTGTTTGTGTTTGTTTCGTGTTTTGTTTGTGTGTTGTTGTGTTCTTGTTCTTTGTTCGTTGGTTTGTTTTTTTCTGTTTGTGTTCGTGTTTCGTGTGTTTCTGGTGTTCGTTTTCTTGTTTCTGTGTTTCTTTGTTCGTTTGTTTTTGTTTCGTTGTTTCGTTTGTTCGTTGTTCTGTGTTTCTGTGTGTTCTGTGTGTTCGTTGTTCTGTGTTCGTGTGTTTTGTGTTTTGTTTTCGTGTGTTGTGTTTGTGTGTTTGTTCGTGTTTGTGTTTCGTTGTGTTCGTGTGTTTTTGTGTTCGTTGTTTCGTGGTTTCGGTATGTTCGGTTGTTGTGTGTTCGTTGTTGTGTGTGTTGTTGTTGTTGTGTGTTCGGTGTTTCGTGTGTGTTCTTTGTGTTCGTGTGTGTTCGTGTGTGTTCTGTGGTTCTGTGTGTTTCGTGTTTTCGTGTGGTTCGTGTTGTTCGTTTTCGTTTTGTGTGTTCGTGTGTTTCGTTGTGTTCTTGTTGTGTTCGTTGTTTCGTGTGTTCGTTGTGTTCTGTTTGTTTGTTCGTTTTTCGTTGTTTCGTGTGTTGTGTGTTTCGTGTTTTGTGTGTTCGTGTTTTCGTGTGTGTTCGTGTGTTCGTGTTTTTTCGTTTTGTGTGTTCGTTGTGTTCGTTGTTGTGTGTGTTCGTTTGTTCGTGTGTTTTGTGTTTGTGTTTCGTGGTTTCGTGGTTCGTGTTTCGTGTGTTTGTTTTTTTCGTGTGTTCGTGTGTTTCGTTTTGTTCTGTGTTTCGTGTGTTCGTGTGTTTCGTGTGTGTTCGTGTGTTCGTGTGTTGTGTGTGTTTGTGTGTTCGTGTGTTTGTGTGTGTTTGTTGTTTTGTGTTTTGTTTTTTGTTTGTTTTGTGTTGTTGTATTGTGTTTGTGTGTTGTGTGTTTGTGTTTGTGTTTGTGTGTTTGTGTGTTTTTGTTTGTTCTTGTGTGTGTTTTTGTGTTTGTTGTGTTTGTGTTTTTTTGTTTGTTTTGTGTGTTTTGTGTTCGTGTGTTTTGTTTGTTTTCGTTTTGTTGTTTTTGTTTGGTTTGTTGTTGTGTTTCGTGTGTTCGTGTTTGTGTGTTCGTGTTTTGTGTTTGTGTTTTCGTTTTTGTGTGTGTTGTGTGTGTTGTGTGTTCGTTGTTTCTTGTTTCTTGTTTCGTGTTTTTGTTTTCGTGTGTTTCTGTGTTTTTTTGTTTTGTTTCGTTTTCGTGTGTTTGTTGTTTTGTTTTTGTGTTTTTTTGTGTGTTTTGTGTTTTGTTTGTGTTTCTGTTGTGTGTTTGTTTTTGTTTTTATTTGTGTGTTTGTTTTGTGTTTTTGTGTTTTGTGTTTGTGTGTGTTGTTGTTTGTGTGTTTGTGTGGTTTTGTTTGTTGTTGTGTTTGTTGTGTGTGTTTTTTTTGTGTTGTGT